>JANFOE010002330.1:0-192333 GCA_025667525.1 Glebionis coronaria
TTAACGCCACGTGCCGACGATACCTTAAGAAAGACGTGATCTCCTACATTAAAATGTAAGTCCCTACGATGCTTGTCGGCATAACTCTTCTGACGTGAACGTGCCTCTTGCAATTTCTGTTTAGCTACACCGACCTTCTCGTTGGTCAACTCTATCATTTCTGTTCCTTCAAGTGTTCACTCACCAACCTGATCCCAGCAGATTGGGGCGCGACACTTTTTGCCATACAACATCTCGAATGGAGCACACTTAATGTTGGCGTGCCAACTGTCGTTGTATGCAAACTCTACCAAACAGATGTAATCGTCCCAATATCCTGTCCATTCCAAGGCACATGACCTCAGCATGTCTTCTAATGTCTGAATCGTTCGCTCCGATTGCCCGTCTGTTTGAGGATGAAAATTTGTGCTAAGCTTAAGTTTTATACCCTAAGCTTTCTACAGACTCTTCCAGAATCGCGAAGTGAAACGAGGATCTCTATCCGAGACGATACTGGATGGAGCACCCTGAAGTCTCATGATCTCCTTCTTGTAAGTGTCGGCGAGTTTACTGACCAGATCATCCTTGTGGATCGCTAAGAAATGAGCTGACTTAGTAAGTCGATCAATGATAACCCAAATCGCATCGTGCCTCCTCTTTGTCTGCGGAAGACCGGTAAAAAAATCCATGGTGATCTTGTCCCACTTCCACTCTGGAATTTCTAACGGTTGTAGTAAACCACTAGACCGCTGATGATCGATCTTAACCTGCTGGCAGGTAAGACATTTGGAGATGTAAGTCGCAACATCCTGTTTCATACCACTCCACCAAAAGTATTGCTTGATGTCATGGTACATCTTGGTCGAACCAGGATGAATGGAGAATGGGGAGCTATGTTCTTCAGCTAACAACGCTTCCCTGAGCGTAAGATCATCAGGAACACAAAGTTCGGTTCCCTGCCATAAGATACCATCGTCATCCAACCGAAACTCCGTCTGTTTTTCTAAGTTATGAATGATCGCCCAAATTTCACCATCATCCTTCTGAGCTTCCTTGATCCTAGAAAGTAACTCAGGTTCCACTCTAAGATTAGCTCAGTAACCGTGTTGTCCAAGTACCATGATCTCGATGTCTAGTCGCTCTAAGTCTCTTATAATTTCCTCCTCAATTTTAATGCCGTTTATCATACCGGACTTTCTACTAAGTGCATCTGCCACTACATTCTCCTTGTCGGGATGATACTACAGACTAATGTCATAATCCTTCAACAGCTCTAACCATCTCCTCTGTCTCATATTCAGTTCACGTTGAGTGAGGATGTACTTCAGGCTCTTGTGGTCTGTGAAGATGTCACATGATTCTCCATACAAGTAGTGCCTCCATATCTTCAATGCAAACACTACTGCTGCAAGTTCTAAGTCATGGGTAGGGTAATTTGCCTCATAAGGCTTAAGCTGTCGTGAAGCGTACGCAATCACTTTCCCATGTTGCATGAGAAAACAGCCAAGTCCCTTCCCTGAAGCATCACTGTAGATTTGAAATCCACCTGTACCAGATGGGAGAGTAAGAATCGGTGCAGATACTAACTTCAGAATTAGGTCTTCAAAGCTCTTATCTCTTTCTTCCGTCCAGACGAATTTCTCCCCTTTCCGCGTCAGTTTGGTCAATGGCAGTGCTAAACGGGAAAAGTACTCTACGAACCTACGGTAGTAACCAGCTAAGCCTAGGAAACTACGAACTTCAGTCGCTGATGTCGGTCTTGGCCACTTGGTAATAGCCTCTACCTTTGCTGGATCCATGGTGATTCCTTCTACTGATACAATGTAACCTAAGAACGCCACCTTGTCTAACCAGAACTCACACTTGGAGAATTTAGCATACAGCTGCTTCTTGCGAAGAATCTGTAATATTGTACGAAGATGGTCTTCGTGTTCCTCCTTGGACTTAAAGAAAATCAGAATGTCGTCAATGAAAACAATGACGAACTTGTCCATGAACTCATGGAAGATACGGTTCATCAGATCCATGAAGACTGTTGGAGCATTGGTAAGGCCAAAAGGCATGACTACAAACGCGTAGTGCCCATAACATGTACGGAAAGCAGTCTTGGCGATGTCCTGCTCCTTAACCTGTAACTGATGATAGCCTGACCATAGATCAATCTTGGAGAAATGTTTGGCCCCTTGGAGTTGGTCAAACAAGTCATCAATGCGTGGCAGCGGATACCTATTCCTGATGGTGATCTTGTTGAGCTCATGAAAATCTATGCATAGACGCATGCTGCCATCCTTCTTCTTTACGAACAGAACAAGTGCGCCCCATGGAGAAGCACTAGGTCGAATGAAACCGCGTTCTAACAGTTCCTGAAGTTGTTCCTTTGACTCCTTCAGCTCTATGGGAGCCATGCGATAAGCAGCCTTGGATATTGGCTCAGCTCATGGGATGAGCTCAAAATTAAACTCCACTTCACGAGCAGGTGGTATGCCTAGAAGTTCTTCTAGAAATACGTTTGGGAATTCTGACACGATCGGCTGATTCTGGATAGATGGAGCTTCAGCCTCCAAATCATGAACAATAGCAAGATAGCCCTCACAACCATGTGACAGTAGTGCACGTGCTTGCAAGGTCGATATGATTTGTACAGACCTTTCGGGTACGAACCCGTTGTGAATGTACTCTGGTGCATTTACATCACCGAAGATGACCCGATATGTATGGCAGTCTATGGTGGCGTAATGTTTGGATAGCCAGTCCATGCCTAATATCATGTCAAAATAACACATATTCAGTGGAAGTGCGTCAACAGGACGAATCTTCTCGTCAAACTAGGGGAAGGCTCTTGTACACTATACGTACAGAGTCTCTTAAAGGAGTGGAAATGTTTAAAACATTCTCTAAAGGCATAGGGGATATCCTAACATTCTTAGCATAAGCAGTAGAAATGACCGAATGAGTAGAACCCGTGTCAAATAAAACACATGCAGCTTGACCATACATATATAAGATTCTAGTGATGGTACATGTAGACTTGCTGGCTTGGTCGCGAGAAGTCATGTAAACGCGTCCACTAGTAGGAGGCGGCTTGGAATCAGCATGTCCAGATGTGCCCTCCGTCTCGCCCTTTTGGCAGTCCTTCATGCGATGACCAATAAGGCCACACTTGTAGCATGCGTCGTTGTCGCAGCGACATGGCCCTGGGTGCCTACAGTTGCCGGTAGTGCAAAGAGGGTGAATATACCCTCCAGAAGGTGCCCATGCTGGCTGGGAGCCTGCTTGGAAAATACACATGAGACATGGTTTATGGGTACAAAAGGACAATGCGGAAAAATCGTAAGATATAATACAAGTGATAGTTGGACAGTTAGGCTATGAACCTCTTTGGTTCTGCTCCCTCCCGTTACCATGATTCCTGGTAGAAGATTGCTAATGTGTCAGAATTATGAATCATCACATGTAACATAAGGAATGAGTAAGTGTAAGGACCTGCTGCTGTTGGAGTTTCCAGCGTTGTTACGGTAATTATCATTACCGCTACGCCTATCCGTAGCAGAACGGTCTTGAGTCTGACCGTTCCCCTTGGGTTGAGTAGGCTATTACTGAGTAGCCAGCTGAGACCGGTCCCCATTCTTCTGCCTGAAAGATGCAGATTAAAGAGAGATATGAATATTAAATAATACTGAATGAATTTGAAAAGGTCACCGCTGAATAACGAATAAATACCTCTTCTCGGGTCTCTCTGCTTCCCCCAACTCCTCTCTTTCTTGCAGCATCTCCATCTTACATGTTGCATCGGCAACTTGTGCCACCATATTGAAAGTTGCAAACACCAAGTTGTTGGCGACTGAAGTACGAAGAGCCCACCCGAAGTGGTATGCTTGCTCTTAGGCAGTACCTGCTATTGCGCCAAGAAAACCAACCAAACTAAGAAAGCGATGCATGAACTCGTTGCTGTTCTCCCCTGCTCTCTGCCTGATTCCGTGGTACTCCCTCTTCAGCTTGTCTTGCTCAGCCTTGGGGAAGAACTGTCCCATCACTAACTCCCTGAACTGAGCCCAAGTCAAACCAGCCACCCAATTGTCACCTCCCTCAGACTGCTTGACTGCCTTCCACCATCCCAGTACATCACCTTCGAACTTGTAACAGGCCAACCTCGACTTGAAGACGGGGTCACAACCCATTGCATCGAATATCTTCTTGATATGAGCCAACCAGCTTTCAGCTTCACTGGGGCTATCAGTTCTCTCGAAGGATCGAGGACGTTGCTTGTTGAATCTCTCCAGCCATGTGACCAGTGTTGTTGGAGGATGAGGTATTGGGTACTGTTGCTGATTGTTGGCAGCCTGCACCTCAACCCTGATTTCATTCCTCAGCTGAGGAAGCAAAGCTTGCATCGCATCTTGGACTACTGCAATGAGTTGTTCCTGCTCGCGTGTGAGAACCATCTGACAGTATAAAACAAAATACATGATTAAACTGATCAAACATAAAATATATACATGAAAATTTTTTTACACCAATAAATAATGAGAAAAAATTTATGCCAGAAAACTAGTACATGAATGCATGATGCAGTTTTATGAAAACTTTTATATGCGCGAGAGTGACCACCTATGGTCAGTTCACCCAAAACAAAAGACATGGCGAGGGGACGCCAATGGGTCGGTCCCAAAGTTAAAAGTTTAGATAAAAGCACAAGCGACTAAATAGGGTCAGTCCTGTACCAACCATTACTTAGTCATAAACCTGCGACAATGACATATAACATGAATGCATGAAAACAATGAATGCTTGAAAACCGACTGTCAGTTCTAGTAAGACCATAGTGACTACCCACTAATCACTGGCCGTGTTTTGAGAGCCTACTGGTCGAAACCTGGCTCTGATACCATAATTGTAACATCCCATTTTGGTAAATGGAATGTCACGCGTGATTATGGCGTGTCATCAAAGCATACAAGGAAAATGTCTTAAAACATTACATGACCATAAAAGGAAATACCGGAAACAACCATCGGTACCCCAAAGTATAAGCTCATCACACACAAACATATGTACTGTAAAGGAAAAGGACTAAAGAATGTCCATAGAAATAAGTATCAAAATGTATGATGAAATGCATAAAGTATAGAAGGCTAGAAAGCTTCCAATCCATATGCACGTACGCTTAAAGTCTACGAGCACCCTTGAGTACCTGCCGTTTGGGAACATGAAAGGAAAACGGATGAGCATAACGCTCAGTGCACAAATATACAAGTATGACATGGAATACGTAAGCATATAAGACTAATAGCAGTGGAATATCATAAGTTCTAAGTAATCTGGATTCATGTTCATAAAACTGGTTTTATAGTTTGAAAAGACTTATGTTTCTATGAAAATTTGTTTAATTAGCCAAATAGCCCATATAGGTCATGAGGTTCCACCGTGCATGAATACTTGGAGGGGAGACCTCGTCATGCAAATAGAGGGGCTGCCTCTAATTAATTAGTTTGGGTAGGAGGAATCAACTCCTAGTGAAGGATACAAGGCACACGTCGCATTCACTCTGATAATTCTGCTAAACATGTAACTAGGATGCACCTATATGCCCCACATGATAATATAATATAATGACCAAAACTGAAAAGGGACGCCACGAGCAATCACTTTGCCATGGGGAAGTCATAACACTAGTGCCTCTAGTGTTATGGTTATGGTACCTCCATAACTAGGTGACACTGGTCATGCATGTATATGGCTTAGGCTCTTATCTAACATAAGTATCAAACATATAAAACAAATACTGGGAAAACAGTTGGCTACAGACGGGAAAATCCTAATAAGGAAAGAATGTCCATACTGAAAGGACAGGAACTCCGTACCATAAGTCCAGTGAACGAAGAGACGAACGGAAGAGAGTCCTACTTCAATCTCACTAGTGTTACATAAATAGTATACGTGCATAAGTATTCTACTGACTGAGTACATACTGGTTTCATATTATGTCTTAGCTTGTTTCATATGTTCATGTCTTGTTTTACTTATTTTAACGTTATGCTGTGTTTATCATGTATTCTGTATATTCTCATTAAGTATTACTTGTATTTCTTGTATTATTATACATGTTGTGTAATAATAAGTAACTTTCTAAAAATAGCGAGTTTCCTAAAATAAAAAGTTTCCAAAAATAGATTAACTGTTAAAAATATATTAGTTTCTAAAAATAGAAAGTTTCTAAAAATAGTAAGTTTCCTGAATTAGAAAGTTTCCATATTCAGAATTAAGTTGGATTAATATCATAAGTCATGTGATTTTAGTATAGTTAATTAATAATATTATGTTAATTAAATAAACTATAAGTTATATGATTTAATTAAATATAAGCATGATTTAATTAAATTAAAGTGTATAAAATACTTAGGTTAAAACATGTATTAATATTATATTAAAAATAACCTAAGTCATGATTTTTAATTAATTATATGTCATGATTAATAATTAATTAATATTATAGTGTAAAATAAATAAATAAATACTTAGGTAAAAACATGTATTATTTAATAATAATAATAACCTAAGTTTCATGTTTAATTAAATTAATTATAAGTCATGTATTAATTAATTTAATTATCTTGTAAAAAAAATAATATACTTGTAAAACTAATTAGAATTGTAAAAATAATCATGAACCGAACCCGTGTGTTATCTAATTAAACATGTCGTGAATCGAACCCATGAAAACCCTTGAACCGGTCCGAACCAAACACCCCCAAAAACAGTGGCAAACCGGCTGAGCCGGTTGCCCCTGCTTTCGGTAAGCTGCCACCGGCTTAAGCGGTGGTCTTGACCCTCTCGGCTAGCCGCTGACACAAGAGTTCCCACCGGCTATAGCCGGTGGTCTCCCCTGCGATGCGCTGCGTTCCCCCTGCTAGACCAACCTAGCCACCGACTGGGCCGGTGGTGTTGGTTTGCTTGCTGTCGAGACCCATAAACCACAAGGACACCCCCGACGTAAGTCGGGGTTCCTTGTACATACTGTCGACCGAACCCCACCACCACCGAGATCTAGATCTCGGTTGGTGGTCGTGACAAGAACACGTTGAGATCCATGATGCTCTCGGTTTGTGTGTCGGCCGAAACAACCAACCCGAAAACAACCGTTTTCTTACCCCGTGATCCTATGACATGTTTTTATCATGTTTTTATTTAATTACATGTTCATGTTATGATTAATTAAATAAAAAAAGGGTTACGGATTAACAAAACACGTGGAATGAACAAACAATGATCACACGAACACACTCCTATGATTTCTTTAATCAAGATCAAACAAACACCCCTTGTGGTGTGTTCTTGCCGTCGGCCAAAGGAGAGAGAGAGAGATTTAGGGTTTTTGCAATTTTGTGAAAACTTTGTAAATGTTTAGTTCCCTCTTCTTCTTGTGTCACGACTTGTAGGGCCCACCAAGGGGAACCCGAAGCCTTTCTCGGGTCTAATTATTACGCGTTCGTGTGTTCGTGTTTACGTGTTACGTTTAATTATTCGTGTTATTATAAATACTTGTACGTAACTATGTTTATCATATTAATAATATATGTAAATACATAATTATATGTTCGTGATTCTTATGTTCATGATTTCATGTTCGTGATTATAATTATTATTGATAATAATTATCGTGTAATAACACGTACTTAATGCTTATCGTGTAATTATACATACATAACTTGTTGTCCCATATATCTGTGATGATTAAACAAGAAAGAAAGGTAGATAAAAGACGAATTCTAGAGAGAGAAAGTACTGAGAGAAAGTAGAGAGAAGTGTGTGAGAAACTTTTGGAGGATTAGATTAGAGAGTGAAAAAATGAAATGACCAACACCCTTCCTAACATGCTAGGAAGGGTATTTATAGTCCACCCACATGCGGGCTTGGTTATGGACTATAGTCTAATGGGTCGGGCTTTCCTTTTGGGCTTTGGTTACTTATGAATGAACCTTAGCTTAAAGTTAAGCCCGTAATACACGACTAACCTACTACCTATTACAACGTTCTAATATACGATACATAATAAACATATGACCGAGCATTCTTGTTTGACTCAATATTTTGAGGCTAACAATCTCCCCCAGTGAGAGGTCATTACCCTTTATGAGAGGTGATTACCCTTTGTCATTTGGAGATTTGTAAAGATTACTAATCTCTCCATAAATGAGTCTTGAACGTGTAATAGTAGTCTTTTTCCTTCATGTTGTTATCTTTGAGCCTTTGTCGTTGTCTTTCGACTTTGTCTTTTGATCTTGAGATCTTCAAATCATCCTTGACTTATCTTTGCCATCTTGCAATCTTGTGTCTTCATCCACATGCTCACACTATTAATTGTTGAATATGTCTTTAGGCATGAGTATGTGATTTTGAATCTTTGACTTTGCTGAGTACACCGTGACGCCACCTTCTCGAGACAAAGCATGGACACGGACTGAATGGCTTTGACATTCGTCCTAAATCGGTAGCGTTTTACCTCCGGTCGGTGAAGACCGTTATATGATATTAAATACCGTACCTGTGATTAGGTAGATTCCATTAAGAATCTCCTTGACAGGGTTTCACGGCTGTACTAGCCGTTCTCTTTACTCGACCGTCTCAAAGCAAGACTGCGAACATAAAGAGTGCATCAATTGGATAAATATCCTCTTCATTAAATTCGTCAATTAAATTCCTGGAACAAGTGTGATTCATAAAGAATCTTACCATTGTTGCTTTCCAGTTGACACAAGCTTGATTCATAGAATCTCGCAAGTCACCTACCGTAGCGCTGTTTGAGGTTGGCGCTAGAAGGATTTCCATTCATCACTGTGAATATTAATGAATATCACTCTGAATGTTCTGGCAAGACCATAAAGATATTGCGTAGAAACCTGAAACGAGTTTGAATTAATTCAAAATCAAACCAGTGTTGCTTTTCATTTTTACATATGTTTACTTCATAAAGAATCTTGCATATGACCTACCGTAGTGATGTTTGATGTTAACACTGGAAGGATTTCCACTCATCATTGTGAATACTAAGTAGTATTACTCTGAGTGTTCTAGCAATATCACAAGGATATGGCGTAGGACTCTCTTGGCTCTAGACTCGATTTGTGCACTTTTAGTGGTCGGAGGCTGGAGCAGATGCCACCTATTCAATATCAACTATGTCTAAGTGAGAAATTCAATAGAATTCATGTTGTTCTCCGTGACAATAAAACAAACTTCTTTTGAGAGAAGCCTGAGTAGCTAGGAAAGGGTTGTGCATACATTACTGGGTTCATGATGAGTTGTCTTCATGATGTGTTGACTCGGTTTCTGCCTATGTTGTATGGAGGGCTTCTTTGTTTACACCCTTTATCCTTACATTTCTTTTTCATTCTTCAACCCCTTCAATGCTTACCAAGACATCATTACTAGCACCTTGTTGTGATTGTTCCAGTGCTAGCATCAGTACTTAGTCGGCATTCAGCTACGTTCACATTCTACTCCACCTTTCCTAAAGACTTCTAATAATCTATTGGATTGTCCCTGGGAAGATCCATCCGGTTCTGGTTTGATCATAGGACTTAAACCTAACCACCCTTTTGACACCAATAGCGTCGTGAATTAAAGATGTTGTGGGTATTTGATCGTGACCATGAAAACCACTTCAAATGTCTAACAAGGTGTTTGAAAAACATTTAACACCTTGATAGTTTTGTCGTTTCAGAAATGCTCCCCCTTCACATGTGCATCGATAATCGAAAATGTTTTGCACATGTAGGTAAGAGTTAAAGTGCTTGAGTCCTATATAAGATCACATTTTAATCACATTTTCTCCCCTAGCTCTAATATATAAAATCTTTTGATATTAGAGATACCAAATTTGATTAAAATATATTTTGAAATAATAGTCTTGAAAATCTTTGGGAGAAAGATGTGTCAATCTTTGCATGAAGTTGAAATGCTCCCCCTCAAAAATTTATCCAATTGAATTGTCATTGTGAGGATGTGATCTACATTTCGCTTTTCGAGGATGGGAGTTTGTTGAACACATAATTTTTGAAAGATTTTGAATAATCATTGAGAAATTCTTGAAAAAATTGTGTTCAACGCTTTTTGAAAAATCCTATTTCTTTTTGGCGAAGAGGTTTTTCTAAAACATAAACTTGAGTTCATAGAATTTGAATGTCTTGACGAATCCACTCAAGTGTAAGAAGATTTCTCTTCTTTTGCTGAGGGTAAGGGCACTAAAGCGTACACTCCCCCGTGAATATAGATCCGAGTTGCAATCTGAAAGTGATTACAAGCCATAGTGTTGAGCTCAAAACGTTGAATGTTTTGTGACAAGCTCAACCCGTGATAGATTTCTCTACCCGTTTGTTAGGATAAGTTATCTTTAAAGATACACTTTCCTTTATTTGAGGTCCGAGTTACAGTCTGACATTTAGCTGAAAGTCGTTTACATGAGCTTAAAAACTTCGAATGTTTTTAAGTAATGCTCATGACCGAGAAATTTAAGTTTCCTGTTGTTGAGGATAAGTTATCAACCATGATCAACTTTCCTTTCTTTGAAGCATGAGTCACAATCTGAGGTAATTGTAAATCATTTGAGCTTAGTTGTGAAACTCTTGAGACACTTGTTTCTCAGATATTAGCTTCTTCAGCAACCAAACTCTGAGTGTGTCTTTTGTTGAACGGTATTTAAAGATTGGACCTTTGGGTGCCCGTTGAGCCTTTACTTGTGTACCTGCACTTGCATCCGTAGTTTGTATGCTTTCATGTTGGTTAGTGATATCTTTGTGAGAACCATGTGGGGGTTCACAGTGAACCTTTGGCATGCTAGAAGGAAATATTATTACAGTAGGAACCCATTTAAGACCAGTTGTTTTGAAGATTCTACCTGTTGGTATCCATTTAAGACAAGGTCTAGGAAACGTAGTTTTCTCATGCACAGCGGAAGACTTAATTGGAGAAAATCTATTGCCTATAGGGTTCCGTCTTTGAGATGCTCTAGCTTTTTGGTTCACCTTGTTCAGGACTTTTGTGATGCAATCATCATGAATGGTATTAAACACGCATTTGTTATATTTCGTGCAAAAAATGCTTAGCATCTGAGAATGGTCTAGTGTTCCTAGGATAGGCTGATTTGGGCACATCATAGAAGGGTCTAGAATTCCTAGATGTTTGATTAGCGCTCCTAGGTTTCGGTTGGGTCCTATCTCTTGCTTGTATCTTTATCTTAGCATCCTCTAGACAGCTTTTATGACCCGTTTCATTTGAACTACTCTGAGGCATGTTCTTGGAGCTATATCTAGAGTTGCTTGAAGCATTCATGTGATTGGGTTTTGCATAGGCAAAATTTGTTAAGGGGGATCTAGATAGTGGAGTGACTGTTTTTGGCAATTGATACGTACGTCAAGTTGGGATGCAAACCTCGAGTTCGATGTTTTGGGTCGGTCAGATTTAAACGCATTCGGTTGTCTAGCAACTGAGCGGTTTTTGAATGGTTGAGTAGGAGGTTTCCCCAAGATTGACTGATTTGCTAACTTAGTATCCACACTAATTCCTTTTAGCTTCCTTAATTCATTTTTCACCGCTGTTAATGCAAAAACCTTTTCCTGAATTTGATCTTTCAATTGCTCATTTTGTAGAAGTAATTGAGCGACACGTTGTTCTAACTTAATGTTCATATTATCAAATATGTCGTTATCAGCATTCGCGTCATTACTATCTACAGTGTCGATAGGTTGCACAGATATTTCACTTATTGAAGCAGGCGGAGGACTTGGATTTTGAGAAGCCAACTTTGATTCTAACAAATTTATTTGTTTCACAAAATGTTCTTTTTCCGCATTAGAATCTTGAATCTTACGATCCAGTTTTTGTTCAAGAACAACGTTTGCTTTTTCAAGTTTTTCAAAATAAGCTTCAAATTTGTCATTTTTTTTCGAAAACTCGAGTTTGGCATCCTCAAAATCTTTTGTCTTTTGAGCTAACATAGTTTCAAGATCATGAATCTTAGAATCAATATATTGATGATCATCATACACAACATTTAGTTGTACCTCAGCCATTGGCTCCTCATCATATATGGGTCTGATATTTTCATCATCGGTTGCTTGATCATTCCCTGATTTGTTGCTGGTATGCTGCTTTTCTGATTCTGTCCCGCTGCTTTCTGTGCCAATCGAACAAGCATCCAATGTTTGACCATCATCGACATTGCTCTCGTTCTTCTGCATTAATCTCTTATTCACCCTTCTTTCAACTTTTAGTTTATGACGTGTTCTTTCAGCAATGGACTTCCTTACAGCACTCATGTGTTGAAGAAATGTCTCCTTGAATTCTTGAACTTCTAACCGAGTATATTCAAAGAAGTATTTGTTTTTAAATTCTCGATCATCGTGCACAGAGACCTGTGTGTCAAAGAATTGCTGAAACTGATTCTCGAGAACCAAAATGGCATCTATGGATTCAACCTCTTGAAATTCATCATTGGCAAGTTGTTGTTCAAGGTGATCTACATTGAGTAATATTGTGCTTGTGAATGTCTCAACATCTTGTCCAGTGAGTGACATCAATACCCGTTTGAATCCAAGTTCGACGTGAGTGCCTTTTAGATCGTCATTTGAAATAACTTGAAGGTGTGACTGGAGTGATCTAAAGTATGTCATGCATCGTTCTTTTGCAACCGACATCTTGGATTTGAGTGCATGCACATCTTGTGTTGCGGAATCCATAATGAGTGTTTCAGATGATGAAGTGACTTTCGATCTTAAGTAGATATGGTGTGATTGAGTTGTGGTTAAAATTTCAAAATTTCCGATTTTTTTCTCAGTCCGACAATAAATTTCTCAGTCCGATAAAATGATAAACCGAAAATTTTTGAGTTACCAAATTTTGAAATCGAGTTCGAAATAGCTAAAAACTAATAGGGAAAAATGTTGAAAAATGAGAAATTTAACGAAAAATAGAACCTAAAAAATTTGAAATTTGGCCTAAAAATTTGAATTTTGGTCCGTAAATTTGAATTTTTGGTCAAAACTTTTTCGCATAGCCAAAATTTGAAATTGAAGCTTAAATGGCCTAAAAATGGTCTAGGAAAAAATAATTTTTACTATGGTTTTCCCGCCAAAATAATTTTTTTTTAATCTTCGTGTAAACTATGTTCCGGGACTAGTCTAGATAGTGGCTAAGTCTGAAAAATACTCGAACAAAATATCCATCGGAATGTCCATCAAAATATTCTATCGGGATGTGTCATCGGAATGCTCTATCGGAATGCTATCCGAATACCTGTCGGAATAACTGTCGGAATACCTGTCGGAATACCTGTCGGAATAACCGTCGGAATAGCTGTCGGAATAATCGTCGGAATAATTGTCGGAATATAAAACCCTTTTCCGATGGAATTCCGTCGGAATAACTGTCGGAATATAAAACCCTTTTCCGATGGAATTCCGATGGAATTCCGTCGGAATAACTGTGCAGTTCCGAAACTTTAGGTAGAAAAATGAGATTTTTGACAAGAAATCCGTGATTTTAACAAACCGAAAGCAACCAAATCCCTACCACAACTATGTAGAAGATTTATATCAAGATTTAGAGCATGGAAAACACAAAAAATCTTGAATTCGAGAGATGAAATAAGGATCAAATCAAACGAATCAAATGAAAACACAACAACCAATCACAAAACTACCCCATGGCGATTGATACCAATTGTTGTCCTATATATTTGTGATCATTAAACAAAAAAGAAAGGTAGATAAAGGATGAATTTGATAGTTGTATTTTACAACCTTGTTTAGGAAAACAAAGTCTAATTAGGGTAAATACACAAGTAGTTTAGGAAAACCACGAGTTATGACCCAAAGTGGGGATCGTTCTCAAGGAGGCTTAGTGTGTGTGTTAAGAAATGATTAATTATGTGATTATATTGATTGTGAGAAAAGAAAACATAAATGGGATGAGAAGAGAATGACGGTTACGATGACGGATTACACTAAGACGAAAAGGTCGTACACGTAAAACCGTAATAAGTACAAAATTTAAAAATTTACCCTAAAAATTCCTAAAAAATTGCAATAAATCCTAAAAAAAATGTATTAAGAGTTTACAAAAAAACAAAAGTCACCCAAACCTTTTATTCAATTAAATAATGAATTTTTAATGCTAATTAAAGCCCTAAAAATCAATTTAATTAACAAAAAGCCCAAAATGAGTTTTATCACTTTGTAAACTTCTAAAATACCCTAACTTAATTTAAAACTATTTTTAAGAATTTTAATATTAATTAAAACTATTTAAAAACAATTAAAAACTATTAAAACTTAAAATAATTATAAAAATAAATCTAGGAACAATAAAAATATTATAAAAGTTGAGAAATACCTAACTTTATGTGTTTAACCTAAGAAAAATGTAAAAACTTGAAAAATCTAAATTTTAATTTTTAATAATAAAATAATAATAAAATAATATTAAAAATCCAAAATTTATAAAAAATTCTAAAAACTTGCAAACTAGCTTAATTTAACCTAAATAAACAGAAAATGAAGTTGAAATTACAAAAATACACCTAATGGGCCTCCAAATGGGCCAAAAGTCCAAACAGACCCCTTAATGGGCTATTTAAGGCCCAATAAGAAAAATATTGTCCAATTAAGCCTAAAAGCTCCTATCTGACTCAAAATTCGATTTTAAACACAACTTTTCAAAGGCCCAAAAGCTGAAATGTGAAATAAGCTAACTTATACCAAACAGCTTATTCTTAATGGGCTTTTGGCCCATTAAGCTATAAGCTGATGCCATAAGCTCAAATTAGACACAAAAGCTTCTTTTGAGTTGCTTAAGACTTCTGTAAAAAGAAATTTGAAATAAGCCAAAGGAATAAGCCTGAAAATGCAAAAAGCAATCTACAAAAAACAACAAAATAGTCGTTTTTGAGTTCTAGGCTATCCCAAGAGCTGATTCAAATTGCAAAAGCTTTTAAATGACTTAACTAAGCTTAATCAACAAAAAGTTTTCAAACAAGTTCACTCAATAAGTTGAAATAAGCAAATAAGCACTTATGAAAAAGTCAAATGAGTTGGTTTTCTAGCAAAAAGTCCAAGTCAAAGTCTAATAAGCTCCAATTCAATCAAATGGGTCAAATAATGAAGATCTATCACAAAAAATAAGTTGTTGCAGGTCTGGATAAGCCAAAATGGCTTATTGATAAGCTAACTGAAAATTTGCACTAGCAGGGGCTAGTTTTAGGTGTTGAGCAGTGGAAACTTTTTCCACTGCTTGACTTCTTGACTTTTTTGTCTTTAGTGACTTTTTTGGAGATTCAAGTTACACAAAGGCACCCAAATGATCAGTGGATCATAAGGAGTCAAATACAACAAAGAAATCACAATCAACAACAGCCAGTTAGTGCAGTTAATTCAATCAATCACCCGATATGCACTAGACTTAGAACAATAAGCAGTTATGATTCAAATAACACTTATAGCACAATTCAGCCAGCCAAACTTAACCAAATGCATACACAAGCAATAATAAACTTAAATAAGCAAGTCTAAATAGGTTTCATGCACTGATTCAAAGTATTAAGCAAGATTCAAGCACTTAAAGTTACTGATGAACACTAAACATGCAGTTATGAACACTTGCTGATGCAATTGACCACCAAGCCAAATTCAAACCTCCAAATCTCTAAGATATGTTATGATAACTTTGATTTAACAGCTTATATCCCTAAACATGCATATACTCTAAGTATTCCCAAAATTTTAGGTCAAAAACAGTCAAACTCAAGTAGTTATAGCACAATCTTTGATTCAAGAGTTTAAACCCAAAAACTTGTAGCAAATAGCTCTCAATCAAGTGTATAGCATATAACAAGCACAAACACAAACTTCTAACAACACAATATCAAGTTATGATCTCAAACAGGTAATCCCAAACACCCTTTTGACTTTTCAAATCCAAAATTTTCAAATCAAAAGTGTATTCCAAGGTTACCTAAGCCCAAATAAGCACAATAACAGATATATTAAGCAGATTTAAGCAAGATTAGACCATAAAATCAGCAAGAACACAAGTAGCACAAAAATTCACCAAAAATCAAGATTTTAATAGATTTTGGGTAGAAAGGTGTGTACCTCATGGATGTACATCCACACCCACGAATTTTGAGCTTATGTACTAGCAAGAACAAGTGCAAGCTTCCACAAACAACCCTGCTAAGAATCAACAAGGTTAAGAGCACAATATCCAAAATAGAAAGATGAAAAATTCTTGATTGATGCAACCTTAGTTCCCCACACTTGATTATCCCCAAGTTATAGGCTGCACACACCTTGATAACTTAATATCAGGATGATATGATCAGCTTTATAGCCCAATAATTCCAAGGTTTGAACAAGACTTAGCAAAATATCAAGAAAAGTGGAAAATGTGCAAACTTTTGCACACTCCTTTTTAATATAAGTTTAAGATTCAAGAACTAGTAAACATCAACAATAATAAACAGATATCAAAGGTTGGCACTTGATTTTCTTCACCAAATTCAAACACATTTCATTAAGTAGAATATATGATTTACAGAATTGTGAACAACTGAAAATTCAAGAGCAATTTGATACTAAGCTAGTGCTATGCCTTATATAGGTTACAAGAAGTGATTCCAAACTCTAAAAACGTGAACCCTAATGTTAAAAAATCCCTGAAATGCCCTTGAGAACTTTTGGCAGTTTGTTGAATCATGTGATGGAATTGGATGTTTGTGTGTTGCTGGCAAGTTTGAATTGCATCTAATGCCTTGAAATAAGCTTAAGGAGTAAGCAGGATCCTTAGACGTTGGATGACTGGCCTCTTTTGGCATTTTCCCCAAAGGTGGTGTAGAAGGGTTTATCATGTGAGTTGGTATGGTGACGTGGCCAAGGGTTTAAGGTGGGGTTGGGTTTAGTCTCACCTTAATCACAAATCTAGAGTGAATTAAGGGGTATTATCAAGTAATAACGAAATACCCAAATTTGCTTATGAACTTCAAGAACACATGTTTGATCTTCTTTTGTGTTTAAAAGGGGTGTCTAGCGCCTTAATTAAATAATTAATTAAGGTTTGGTTAGACGGTTGTGAGTGGAGAGTGAGGTGGAGGCAGGGAGGGATTTCATTGGTTGAGAGGTGTTAGTGGGACAGGTGGCGTTCATTGGTTGGTCTAGGTTTGTTTGTGTGTCTGCCATGTTTAGCCCCTCTTCTTTCCTTTGTCTTTCACTTGCAAATAAAACAGCCTAAACTTCATTTCCTTTGTTAATGAAGTTTCACTTTTCACACTTTTGCCCCAAAAAGTTTTGTAAAATGATTTCAGGGGTATTTCTTACCAATTCTTGATTCTTGAAGGACTGATTTGGTATTTTCTTCAAAGATTATGGTCTTGACTTGTTTGTTTGACTTCTTGGAGGACTGAAATTGCCAAGTCATGATTAATGAGGGACCATTTATGCCATTTCCCTCAAAGTCAAGGGTCCTTTTGGATCTTGACATTTTCAAAGGACCAAATTTGTAATTCTTGTAACTTGGAGTTCTTCATGGTATGTTTGACTTTGAGAAGGACTAATATTGACATTTTAGTTTTGTTGAGGGACTAAAATTGCTAATTCTTCAAAGTGGAGGGCCCTTTTTGGAATTTTGACAAACTTTAGGGACCAAACTTGTAATTATGAAGATACAAGGGTATAAAGTGTCAGCTCTTCAATATTGGAGGACCCTTCTTCATAAATCTTCAAATCTTCAAGGGTTTTCTTTGGAAAATTCTTCATTAGGGCTTGGTTCAATGTGCGGCTTCGTTTCCCGTGTTCGTTTTTGCATGATTCTTGTGAGCTTTTGTCATTTTCTCAATATCCGTACCTAAAATACATAAGCAATAAACACAAGCATATATTTGGGTATTTTCATGATATTTAATGCATTTTAAGCCCTTTTTGGATGATGAGACTATTTATAAAAGCAGTCTCATCACTCCCCCATACTAAACCATTGTCGTGCCCTCACGCAATGCTAGAATAAAGTATCGTAGCACCTCCAAAATTCATTTTTATTCACTTTATTGAATGATAAACTAGCTATACTACTACTATTGCTAGTACTTGCGTTTTATACATAATGTATGATTTTTATCGCAAAATAGGACGTTTAGGTTCATAGAATAAGAACACGTGAATGCTTCGTTAGAAATATTTTCATCGTCCTCGATTTTCACCCCACTTCCATGCCAAGCGTGCAACGAGATCATTGTCATTATAAGTTAGTAATGCTAACACTACTCATATACCCTAATCACGTACTTATCCTCCCAATTTCCTAAGTTGTATCTCTTATATTTTATTATGTCTTGAATGTTTCACGAGGATACATTGTTTGACTTATGCGATAATAGAGATTTAGGTCTAAAAATATAGTCCTAACGGTGTAACCAACACCATCAAATCAATAACCCCTCCTAATAGACAACGATGTCAAAAAATTAAGTCAACAAGAACGATCGATAAACACGGTTTTATAACGATTTTGAACAAGAGACTTATTACCAAGACTTTTATACGCCCCCTAACGGAAGGGCCTTATTATCTTTGGTTTACCTCCATCTTTATTCAACTTCGCCATGAAGCTTTTATTATGACTTCGGTCTTGCCTTGACTTTTATTATCCACATCATCGGTAGTTTTATTAGCCAAAGACGTATATCCTCACGCTAAGGCGAATTTTAGATCTTTAAAGCTTCAAAGATTAAGGCTTGATTCAGTTTCAACTTTGCATAGATTTTTCGGCCTTGTGAGGCTTCAAATTATTTGCTTGATTTAGGTGAGCACTTGAAATCTTATTATTGGGTGAAGCTTTTGATTATTCGGGTGCCAATACTTCAAAACCGTGACGCTGGCGATACCTTAATGTTTTACCAATTTAATTACACGGAAGCTACTAAAAAAGAGTAGAAACCCAACAATCAAGACTAAACCGCTAAGTCAATATTTATTAAGCAAAAAATATTTACAAGCGAAAGGAGAATAAGCAAACAACGAGAACACATGAGTTTTTGAAAGAATACGAGTATTCTACGTTTAGCATAGTAACTTATAATTAACCCTATCATTTCTCGTCCTCATTTAAGACACTTAGCCTAATGTGAAGTTAAGGAATCAAAGCTAAGTGCTCGACACGCACGATCGAGTAAAAAATTACTCTTATTCTCGCCATCGTAAAACCTACATTCGTGTCTTCAAACACTTATAAATCATGAGAAAAATTTTAAAATTTGGCCATTTTTAGCCTTATTTTGCAACAAAACGATAAACAAAAAGATAAACTTTGGAAAGCGTGAAGGTTTGGCAAGGCAAGTATCTATTCACCCCCTCGTACTAAAGTTAAACATTGTCCTCAATGTTTCGAGTCTAGGGGTGCAAACACCCCCATACTAGAGACGTAGTCGAATGCCTAATCTAGCATGGAAAGGGTGTAACCGTTAAATTTAAAGCCGTTTATGAAGTGTGCTATAAACCTAAGGTTAGAACATCAAAAGGATATATCATGGATATTGAGAAAGTCTTCAAAGCAAACGATCGAGTGCTCCCATAAAACGAACACGAGAGTCTCCAATCGTGAAGATCATGATCATCTAAAATCCACAAATCACAAACAACCACGGAACAAAGGTTGGAAGGGCACAAATCCCCACACGGTACTACATTAGAAAGCGATAATATGTACATAAGATAATCATGGGACTCCCTCACGAGGCACCTCGTTTTTTATTACCGAGTCATGAGCTCGATCCCCTCAATTTCTAATTATCATTGGGGAAGGTGATTTGGTCGAGGTAGTTCAAGGATGGAACTTCCCCGCCAAAGTAGTGCTTCAACCTATGTCCATTCACCTTGAAATTGGGGGCATCATTTTGAGCTAGCTCGATGGTCCCATAAGGAAAAACTTGAGTCACGGTGAATGGACCGGACCAACGGGATTTCAACTTACCGGAAAAGATTTTCAAACGAGAATTAAAAAGCAAAACTTGATCCCCAATGTTAAAAACCCGGTTTTTAATTTTAGAATCATGCAACTTTTTAGTCTTTTCTTTATAAATCAATGATTTTTCATAAGCAATATCCCTTAATTCATCCAATTCATTTAATTGCATTTTCCGGTGTTTTCTCGCGGTCTCTATGTCATCATTACAATGCATTAGGGCCCAATAAGCCTTGTTTTCCAATTCAATTGGCAAGTGACAATTCTTCCCATACACAAGCTTATAAGGAGTGCACCCAATGGGCGTCTTATGAGCGGTCCTAAAGGCCCATAAAGCATCGTCCAACTTATCCGACCAAGATTGTCGGTTTTCCCCAACGGATCTCTCCAAGATCCTCTTCAACGCTCGGTTTGAAACCTCGAGTTGCCCACTCGTTTGTGGGTGATAAGCCGTAGAAAGCCGATGTGTAACCCCATATTTCCTTAGGACCCTTTCGAATTGGTCGTTACAAAAATGGGTTCCACGATCGCTTATGCTCGCACAAGGGGTTCCAAACCGAGAAAACAAGCTTTTCAAAAACTTGACTACCACAAGAGCATCATTGGTGGGAAAGCCTTAGCTTCCACCCACTTAGATAGGTAGTCAACCGCGAAAAGGATGTACTTATTACCACGAGATGATGGGAACGGCCCCATAAAGTCGATGCCCCAAACGTCAAAGATCTCACACACTTGGATGATATTTTGTGGCATTTCATCTTTTTGTGAGGCTTTTCCTTGTCGTTGGCATGAGTCACACGACTTCACAAGCTCATGTGCATCTCGGTAAATAGTAGGCCAAAAGAAACCGGCATCAAAAACCTTCTTAGCCGTGAGATTAGCACCATGGTGACCACCCGTGGGTCCCTCGTGACAAGCTCTAAGGATATTAGAAGCTTCGGTACCAAAGACACAACGTCGGATAATTTGATCCGCACAAGTTTGAAACAAGTAAGGGTCGTTCCAAAAGTAGAACTTGACGTCACGAAAGAATTTTAGTTTTTCTTGAGTCGTCATACCCTTAATGATGAAGTTACCCGCATGGTAATTTGCGATGTCCGCAAACCACGGGGTGGAAGAATTAAGCTTAGAATTCACTACACCAAGTGTCTCGAGCGGAAATGTTTCGGTGATTTCCTTGGGCTCGTAAACACTTTGGTGAGGATCTTCTAAACGAGAAAGATGATCGGCCGCTAGATTCTCGGCTCCTTTTTTGTCAACAATTTTGTGATCAAATTCTTGAAGGAGGAGGATCTAACGAAGTAATCTCGGCTTTGCATCTTGTTTAGCCATAAGATACTTGATAGCCGAATGATCCGTATACACTATGCATTTTGTCAAGACGAGATAAGGTCGAAATTTCTCAGATGCATACACCACGGCAAGGAACTCCTTTTCCGTTGTAGTATATTTTAGTTGAGCCTCGGTCATCGTCTTGCTAGCATAGTGAATAGGCAAGAAGTGCTTTTCATGACGTTGCCCCAATACGGCCCCAATAGCGTAGTCACTAAGGGGAGGTTCCAATTGGGAGCTTCGGTAAGTTTCCTCTTAAGGATTTCAAAGGCTCGTACACAATCTTCGTCAAAGACAAAACGTGCCTCTTTTTCAAGAAGATGTGTAATAGGTCGAGAGATCTTTGTAAAATCTTTGATGAATCGACGATAAAAGCCCGCGTGGCCTAGGAAACTCCTAACTCCCTTAACGGTTTTGAGATGAGGTAATTTGGCGATGACGTCTACCTTAGCTTGATCTACCTCAATCCCCTCTTTCGAAACCTTGTGCCCTAAGACAATTACACTTTTAACCATAAAATGACACTTTTCCCAATTAAGCACAAGGTTGGTTTCCTCACAACGTTTCAACATTCTCTCGAGATTCTACAAACACGAAGTGAACGAATTACCAAACACGGAAAAGTCATCCATGAAGACTTCCATCGTCTTCTCGATCATATCATGAAAAATAGCCATCATACACCTTTGAAAGGTTCCCGGTGCATTGCAAAGTCCGAATGGTATTCTACGATAGGAAAACGTTCCATAAGGACACGTAAACGTAGTTTTTTCTTGATCACGAGGATCGATGGGGATTTGGAAGTAACCGGAAAAACCATCTAAAAAGCAATAGAAATCGTTTCGTGCAAGACGCTCCAACATTTGGTCCATGAAGGGCAAGGGAAAATGGTCTTTACGAGTGGCTTCATTCAACTTACGATAGTCAATGCACACTCTCCATCCGGTCACGAGTCTAGTGGGAATTAACTCGTTGGCATCGTTTGGCACAACGGTTATTCCCCACTTCTTAGGGACACAATGAATGGGACTCACCCAAGGGCTATCGGAAATAGGGTAAATCATTCCCGCGTCAAGGAGTTTAAGGACTTCCTTTTTTATGATGTTGTGAATTTTGGGGTTCACCCTCCTTTGACATTGGATTGCGGGCTTGTAATCCTCCTCCATTAAGATTTTGTGGGTACAAAATTTGGGATCAATCCCCTTACTGTCAGATAACTTCCACGCAATTGCCCCTTTGTGATCCTTTAGAACATCGACAAGTGCGGTTTTTTCATCATCCGAACGTTCATTCGCAATAATAACCGGCAACTTGTCGCGCTCCTCCAAATAGACATATTCGAGATGAGGAGGTAAATCTTTCAACTCGAGGATAGGTGGTTCCTCAATTGAAGATTTGGGCTCGATACTCATAACCTCCTCTGGTGGAGGAAATGGGAAATCGTTAAGAAAATCCTTGATAATCGAGAAGTCCTCATCATTGTCGAGGTCTTCGTTACAAGTACGTGGAACATCGAATTCTTCCAACGTAAAACCACCACCTTCAAATGGAGTGAAGGTTGGTGTCGAGTTATCAAGAATGGGATCTAACATAGTGGGATTGCCACTATTTTCATCATCACTAAAACCTAGAACTTCTTGTGAAAATTCCTCGCAAACCATGTCAATCATATCAACGAGGTTTATGGTAGCAACGGAATAAACATGAGAAATTTGAGATTTTTGAGTTGCGTTTATAACAAGTTCCTCGTCGTTGAAACGTTATGTGATCTTTCTAGCATGAACATCGATCAAAGCCATAGACGTATCTAAAAACGAATGACCTAAAATGAGAGGAACTTGAGGATCCGTGGGAATATCGACAACGATAAAGTCTACCGGATAATAGAACTTTCCCACTTTCACAAAAACGTCTTCCGCCAATCCACATGCGGGAATCGTGGAATGGTCGGCCAACTCGATAGACATTAGTGAAGGAGTAAGATTAGGAAGATTGAGCGACTTGAAGATTGCAAGTGGCGTCAAGTTAATGCTAGCACCAAGATCGGCCAAGGCATAGCATTCCTCCATATCTTGGATTGCACAAGGGATCAAGAATTTACCGGGATCACCGAATTTTTGAGGTATGCGATTAAGATAAACCGATGAACAACTAGAAAATTGACGCAATTTCTCCTTGTTGTTCAACATACTCTTAAAGTTAGCGGCAAATCTAGGAATCATGACCAAAGCATCGGCGAAACTCACATTAAAGTGCAAATCACAAAACATTTTCATAAAAAGCTTAAATTGGTAGTTGTCGCGCTCTTAACGTTTCTCCTTTTCTAAGTCTCGATGGATAGGGCAAAGGTGGTGTGGGTTGAGGCATAGGCATAGCCTTTGGAATCTCGGGTTCCAATGTTGGTAATGGGTCAACCGTAGGTGTGGCATGAGCGGTACTTCGTGGGATTGTGACATGCTCCTTTTCGACCACCACCTCGGGTTCTTCCTCAATTGCATCCTCCGTAGGAGCAATTGGTTGAGGAGTCGGTTCCTTAAGTGTATTACCACCACGTGTGGTAATCACTTTCATCTCACCCTTAGGGTTTGATACGGTGTTGCTAGGAAGACTACTCGAAGACGGTTTGCACATAATTGCCTCAAACATAGATGAATTTTTATCCTCAAACATGGATTGCCTCTTCTCGGCCTTAATCATTTCTTGCTTAATTTCATGTTCGCCTTGTTCCATTTTTTGTTGGTTTTGTTGTAACCTAGTTACATTTCCTTCCATCTTGTTTGTATGGATTTTAAGCTCATTTGCTAACTCATTTTTCAACTCTTTCTTCAAGTCGTTCTTAAACTCGGATCTTAGGCTAATGATTTCTATTTGAATGTTGTCAAACCTAGCATCGTTCCCATTAGCATATTCAACAAATTCATTTGGAAGATATTTCAAAGTTTACAAACTCTTGTTGTTGTTTTGAAAATCATTTTTATTTTTGTTTGAAACTTGATTATTAGCCCCTTGATTACCATAGTTTCCCTTGTTGTTATTGTTTTTGAAACCAACTTGATTGTTGTGATAGTTGTTGTTAGCATTTTGATTTGAACCAAAACCCGGTGGAGTCAATTGATTGGAGCGGGTAACTTGACCGTTTTGGTTGTAAGTTCCCGTGGCCGCGTAGGCACTCAAGTGTTACCACCGTTGGTAATGCACTCGGAGAAATCATGACCTCCACCACAATACATGCATGAAACCTCAACCGCTTTAGCCGTAGCGGGAGCACTTGGTTCTCCAACTTTGAACTCAATTAGAAGACCTTTAAGCTTATCAAAGATTTTATTTTCCAAGTTAGACTCAATTTGGCAAGCATCGATGGTAGTAGACAAAGAAGGTGAAACCGAAGACGAAGCCTTACGAACACTAGACGTGCTACGAGGACTATACACCTTAGATCTATTCTCAATTATCACCAAAGCTTCCTCAACCGTTTTACACAAAAAATTACCACCCGCGGCGGCATTAAGATAATCCCTTTCATGATCATTAAGTCCATTGTAAAACGTGTCAATTTGATGCAAGTCGGAAAAACCGTGATGAGGACACTCATGTAACATTTCCTTAAACCTATTCCAAGCCGTTGAAAAACTTTCATTAAATTCTTGTGAAAATTTTGAAATCTCGTTTTTCAAATGCGTAGTCTTAGAGGGCGGAAAAAATTGGTTCATAAATTTAGACACGAGATCCTTCCACGTCAATATAGAATTGGGTGGCTCTTTCTCTAACCAAATTTTAGTGGGCCCCGCTAAGGAATACGGAAAAAGCATCATCTTAATCGAGTCATTAGCAACATCCTTAAATTTGCAAGTGGCGGTAAGACGATTGAATTGGCGGATATGGTTGTGCGGGTTGTCCTTTTCATCACCACGGAATTTGTTGTTTTGGATCATCGACAACAAACCAGTTTTCACTTCAAAATTCTCCGCAAGGATAACGGGAATCACAATAGCCTCTCCATAACCCTCGGTGGGTGCTTGAAGTAACTCCATCATAGTTCGATTCACCATGGTTGGTTCTTCTCTTACAATGGGTTTGTTAATAGGAGACTCCTCACTAGAAAGATTAGGAGTAGGTGTTGACTCCTTTTGGTTTTTTCGTTTACGTGCACGTCTTGCTTGATTACGAGTAAGAATAAACGTCACGTACAACGTGGGGGTGAGCAAAGAAGATTCTTTTTGGTGTTTTGTATTTTTCAATTTTTTTGGGTTTTTGATTGTTTTTACTTTTTTGGATTTTGTGATTGTATTAAGTAGACCAAAATCTACAAATCTCCTCCTTAATCAAATCTCTTGATTAAAGAAGCCTCAAGGAATGAAAACGATCACGTGAAGTGAACGCCTTCGATGACTTTAGAACGTTGGTGGAACACCAAAATGTTCAAGAGGGTTTAATCAATTGAAACCAAGAAAATATATATGATACTTAGTAATACTTTGGGCGGCAAAACCCTCGATTAGCTTTCAATCTCAAAATACTCACAAGCAAGAGGGGAAACGAGGCGGCGCGAAGCACTTAAGAGCCTTTTTCCTTAGGGTATATTTTATAATACCCGCCTTATACCCACCTTATAGTTTGTATTTTTCAAAATCGAGCTTCACGAAAGTATTTATCTATTTTTGCCTTTTCTTTCTTGTTTGAGATTCGAATACAATGATTGGGTAATGACCTCCCAAGTCAAGGTTGTGTTTTCACACTTTTGGAGTACTTGTGTATTTATTGTTCTACGTATATAATATAGTAATAGTATTCACATAAAAAACGAAAAACCGATAATACGTATTAGTAGAGTGCTACTAATACAAATAGATATTATGGCTATATATAAAAACAACAATTGCCAAATCAAAACACAACACGCCTCCTCGGCAGCGGCGCCAAAATGATAGTTGTATTTTACAACCTTGTTTAGGAAAACAAAGTGTAATTAGGGTAAATACACAAGTAGTTTAGGAAAACCACGAGTTATGACCCAAAGTGGGGATCGTTCTCAAGGAAACTTGGTGTGTGTGTTAAGAAATGATTAATTATGTGATTATATTGATTGTGAGAAAAGAAAATAGAAATGGGATGAGAAGAGAATGACGGTTACGATGAAGGATTACACTAAGACGAAAAGGTCGTACACGTAAAACCGTAAAAAGTACCAAATTTAAAAATTTACCCTAAAAATTCCTAATAAGTTGTAATAAATCCTAAAAAGTGTATTAAGAGTTTATAAAAAATCAAAAATCACCCAAACCTTTTATTTAATTAAATAATGATTTTTTAATGCTAATTAAAGCCCTAAAAATCAATTTAATTAACAAAAAGCCCAAAATGAGTTTTATCACTTTGTAAACCTCTAAAATACCCTAACTTGATTTAAAACTATTTTTAAAAATTTTAAAATTAATTAAAACTATTTAAAAACAATTAAAAACTATTAAAACTTAAAATAATTATAAAAATTAATCTAAGAACAATAAAAATATTCTAAAAGTTGGAAAGTTCCTAACTTTATGTGTTTAACCTAAGAAAAATATAAAAACTTGAAAAATCTAAATTTTAATTTTTAATAATAAAATAATAATAAAATAATATTAAAAATCCAAAATTTATAAAAGATTTTAAAAACTTGCAAACTAGCTTAATTTAACCTAAATAAACAGAAAATGAAGTTGAAATTACAAAAATACCCCTAATGGGCCTCCAAATGGGCCAAAAGTCCAAACAGACCCCTTAATGGGCTATTTAAGGCCCAATAAGAAAAATGTTGCCCAATTAAGCCCAAAAGCTCCTATCTGACTCAAAATTTGATTTTAAACACAACTTTTTAAAGGCCCAAAAGCTGAAAATGTGAAATAAGCTAACTTATACCAAACAGCTTATTCTAATTCAAATATTTTATTACAAATTGATCAAATATTAGATTTACATATTAGGAGAAGGCAAACGGGCAACAAGCTGCGCCGCTAGCCCTTTTTGTATAGCAAAACCAAGTCTATTAAATACAACGTTTGTGGATTTAGGAGTCAAAACATTACTATTCATAACACGTTGTATTCTCGTAAGTAGCTCCACCGCCTCAGGTGCAAGGAAACCAAATGTATCAAACGCGAAAGGAATAAACACGTGTTGATTTTCAACACATGCTTTCTCGTGTTTAGTCACTTTGCACGAGGCGGCTTTTATAGCAGCCTGACCCGCTGTAAAATCTCGACTGCCTAGCCCCACGAGAGGAGAAACCCCTTTCAAATCAACGAACGCATGTTTACCTCCAACCCATCCAAAAACCAAAACATCAGCGGGTCTCAGTGTGGATCTTCCATCTGACGGGTCGGTCAAGAAATTCACAGGTGCCTCTTTCTTGGCGGAAATCCCGGCACGCCTACATATGTCGTAAAGAACGTCCCTAACAAAATCATGTCGTATGTAAGCTATAAGCTGTGGATCTTAATGGGCTTTTTGGCCCATTAAGCTATAAGCTGATTCCATAAGCTCAAATTAGACACATAAGCTTCTATTGAGTTGCTTAAGACTTCTGTAAAAAGAAATTTGAAATAAGCCAAAGGAATAAGCCTGAAAATGCAAAAAGCAATCTATAGAAAACGACAAAATAGTCGTTTTTGAGTTCTAGGCTATCCCAAGAGCTGATTCAAATTGTAAAAGCTTTTAAATGACTTAACTAAGCTTAATCAACAAAAAGTTTTCAAACAAGTTCACTCAATAAGCTGAAATAAGCAAATAAGCACTTATGAAAAAGTCAAATGAGTTGGTTTTCTAGCAAAAAGTCAAAGTCAAAGTCTAATAAGCTCCAGTTCAATCTAATGGGTCAAATAATGAAGATCTATCACAAAAATAAGTTGTTGCAGGTCTGGATAAGCCAAAATGGCTTATTGATAAGCTAACTGAAAATTTGCACTAGCAGGGGCTAGTTTTGGGTGTTGAGTAGTGGAAAATTTTTCCACTGCTTGACTTCTTGTCTTTTTTGTCTTTAGTGACTTTTTTGGAGATTCAAGTTACACAAAGGCACCCAAATGATCAGTTGATCATAAGGAGTCAAATACAACAAAGAAATCACAATCAACAACAGCCAATTAGTGTAGTTAATTCAATCAATCACCAGATATGCACCTGACTTAGAACAATAAGCAGTTATGGTTCAAATAGCACTTATAGCACAATTCAGTCAGCCAAACTTAACCAAATTCATACACAAGCAATAATAAACTTAAATAAGCAAGTCTAAACAGGTTTCATGCACTGATTCAAAGTATTAAGCAAGATTCAAGCACTTAAAGTTACTGATGAACACTAAACATGCAGTTATGAACACTTGCTGATGCAATTGACCACCAAGCCAAATTCAAACCTCCAAATCTCTAAGATATGTTATGATAACTTTGATTTAACAGCTTATATCCCTAAACATGAATATACTCTAAGTATTCCCAAAATTTTAGGTCAAAAAAAGTCAAACTCAAGTAGTTATAGCACAATCTTTGATTCAAGGGTTTAAACCCAAAAACTTGCAGCAAATAGCTCTCAATCAAGTGTATAGCAGATAACAAGCACAAACACAAACTTCTAACAACACAATATCAAGTTATGATCTCAAAAAGGTAATCCTAAACACCCTTTTAACATTTCAAATCCAAAATTTTCAAATCAAAAGTGTATTCCAAGGTTACCCAAGCCCAAATAAGTACAATAACAAATATATTAAGCAGATTAAAGCAAGATTAGACCATAAAATCAGCAAGAACACAAGTAGCACACAAATTCACCAAAAATCAAGATTTTAACAGATTTTGGGTAGAAAGGTGTGTACCTCATGGATGTACATCCACACCCACAAATTTTGAGCTTATGTACTAGCAAGAACAAGTACAAGCTTCCACAAACAACCCTGCTAAGAATCAACAAGGTTAAGAGCACAATATCCAAAACAGAAAGATGAAAAATTCTTGATTGATGCAACCTTAGTTCCCCACACTTGATTGTCCCCAAGTTATAGGCTTCACCTCACCTTGATAACTTAATATTAGGATGCTATGATCAGCTTTATAGCCCAAGAATTCTAAGGTTTGAACAAGACTTAGCAAAATATCAAGAAAAGTATAAAATGTGCAAACTTTTGCACACTCCTTTTTAAAACGGGTTTAAGATTCAAGAACTAGTAAACATCAACAACAATAAACAGATATCAAAGGTTGGCACTTGATTTTCTTCACCAAATTCAAACACATTTCATTAAGTAGAATATATGATTTACAGAATTATGAACAACTAAAATTTCAAGAGCAATTTGATACTAAGCTAGTGCTATGCCTTATATAGGCTACAAGAAGTGATTCCAAACTCTAAAAACGTGAACCCTAATGTTACAAAATCTCTGAAATGCCCTTGAGAACTTTTGGCAGTTTGTTGAATCATGTGATGGAATTGGCTGTTTGTGTGTTGCTGGCATGTTTGAATTGCATCCAATGGCTTGAAATAAGCTTAAGGAGTAAGCAGGATCCTTGGACGTTGGATGACTGGCCTCTTTTGGAATTTTCCCCAAAGGTGGTGTAGAAGGGTTTATCATGTGAGCTGGTATGGTGATGTGGCCAAGGGTTTAAGGTGGGGTTGGGTTTAGTCTCACCTTAATCACAAATCTGGAGTGAATTAAGGGGTATTATCAAGTAATAAGCAAATACCCAAATTTGCTTATGAACTTCAAGAACACAGGTTTGATCTTCTTTTGTGTTTAAAAGGGGTGTTTAGCGCCTTAATTAAATAATTAATTAAGGTTTGGTTAGACGGTTGTGAGTGGAGAGTGAGGTGGAGGCAGGGAGGATTTCATTGGTTGAGAGGTGTTAGTGGGACAGGTGGCGTTCATTGGTTGGTCTAAGTTTGTTTGTGTGTCTGCCATGTTTAGCCCCCCTTCTTTCCTTTGTCTTTCACTTGCAAATAAAACAGCCTAAACTTCATTTCCTTTGTTAATGAAGTTTCACTTTTCACACTTTTCCCCAAAAAGTTTTGTAAAATGATTTCAGGGGTATTTCTTGCCAATTCTTGATTCTTGAAGGACTGATTTGGTATTTTCTTCAAAGATTATGGTCTTGACTTGTTTGTTTGACTTCTTGGAGGACTGAAATTGCCAAGTCATGATTAATGAGGGACCATTTTTTCCATTTCTTCAAAGTCAAGGGTCCTTTTGGTAATTTTGACATTTTCAAAGGACCAAATTTGTAATTCTTGTAACTTAGAGTTCTTCGTGGTATGTTTGACTTTGAGAAGGACTAATATTGACATTTTAGTTTTGTTGAGGGACTAAAATTGCCAATTCTTCAAAGTGGAGGGCCCTTTTTGCAATTTTGATAAACTTTAGGGACCAAACTTGTAATTATGAAGATACAAGGGTATAAAGTGTCAATTCTTCAATATTGGAGTACCCTTCTTCATAAATCTTCAAATCTTCAAGGGTTTTCTTTGAAAAATTCTTCATTAGGGCTTGGTTCAATGTGCGGCTTCGTTTCCCGTGTTCGTTTTTGCATGATTCTTGTGATCTTTTGTCATTTTCTCAATATCCGTACCTAAAATACACAAGCAACAAACACAAGCATATATTTGGGTATTTTCATGATATTTAATGCAGTTTAAGCCCTTTTTGGATGATGAGACTATGTATAAAAGCAGTCTCATCAGAATTATAGAGAGAGAAAGTAGTGAGAGAAAGTAGAGAGAAGTGTGTGAGAAACTTTTGGAGGATTAGATTAGAGAGTGAAAAAATAAAATTACCAACACCCTTCCTAACATGCTAGGAAGGGTATTTATAGTCCACCCACATGCGGGCTTGGTTATGGACTATAGTCTAATGGGCCGGGCTTTCCTTTTGGGCTTTGGTTACTTATGAATGAACCTTAGCTTAAAGTTAAGCCCGTAATACACGACTAACCTACTACCTATTACAACGTTCTAATATACGATGCATAATAAACATATGACCGAGCATTCTTGTTTGACTCAATAATTTGAGGCTAACATAACTTCTGTAATTTTTAATCGTGACATGTGTTCATGCTATAAAAGGAAAGTTTTAATATGTACGTATGTTTACTAAGGGTACTATTCATGGTAAAAGCATGCGGGTTTTACACAACGCGTGATACGAGTTTTTCTTGTTGTTTATTTTCGAAAACATTTTCAAAAACCTCGTTCGTTGACACCCTCGTTTCCTCATCTCCGATGGCTTTTTCAACCTCTTCAACAATTTGGTTATTTATTCCTTCCATAATTACTTGAATGATCCTATCATATCGTCCATTGAGGCGATTAGAACTTTCGTCGATACGGTTACAACACTCGTCGATGCGGCTAGAATCGAGATCATCATCGAAAAGATGTTGTGGAGATGATCGGTCAAAATCGGAATTGTGACATAGATCGGGCTCATGATAATTTTGATGATTGAGATTGTATGTTGGGGCCTCAAAATTATCAAAACCGGAATTATCGTATGAATTAGGTTCATCATAATCCATTGGTTGGAAAGAATAAATATCATGAGGCACCCCACAATTCTCGCAACATGGATTTTGAGAAAAATCCGGTTCGTTGTATTTGTAACCATCCCCATTGTTATAATCGTAACTCATACCGTGTGACTCATCAAAACCAGAAAATTGGTTGTCGAAAGACGTATTTTGATTCATCGGTTGACAATCGTACCCATAGTGAAGTTCGTTTCCACAATTCTCGCACGACGGTGGGTATTGCGAAGATTGGTCAATGAAATTCGGATTCGGCTCGTGATTGCGACGGTTTGGGTATTGAATTGGACACTCATAGTGCCAATGGGAAGGGTTTCCACAATATAGGCAATGAAGGTGACGTTCTTCATCAGAAGTATACAAACAATTGGTCGGATTACATGAGGGACAAGATCTAAAATCTACATAGTCGATATAATCTCCGCACCTTTTGCATATACACCATGGACATGATACGGAACCAAACAATCGTCTCCTACAACCTTGGCAATGAAAATCCATGAAGAATAAAAATATTGAGGGGTTGAGAAAAAGAATTATGAAAATAGAGGGAAAAATCAAAGAATCTTTTTTTGTTTTTGGTTTTGTAATTTTTTTGGAATTTTTTTATATGATAGTTGTAAAATACGTCTTTTAGGAAAAAGAGCGTAAAAGTGGAAAGTATTAAGTGTCGGTTTAGGAAAACCAAAGCACTTATGACCCAAAGTGGGGATCGTTCTCAAGGAGGCAAGTGCGTTGTGTTAAGAAATGATTAGTGGTTTGTGATTATATTTATGAGAAATGAAAAGAAGAAAAGAGATTAGATGAGAATGACGGTTGCGATTATGAATTAAACTAAGACGAATAGTCGTGCACGTAAAACCGTAAAAAGTGACAAAATTAAAAATTTACCCTAAAAATTCCTAGAAAATTGCAATAAATCCTAAAAAATGTAATTAGAGTTTAAAAAATCAAAAATCACTCAAACCTTTTATTTAATTAAATAATAATTTTTTAATGCTAATTAAAGCCCAAAAATCAATTTAATTAACAAAAAGCTCAAAATGAGATTTTTTCACTTGTAAACCTCTAAAATATCTTAACTAAATTTAAAACTATTTTTGAAAATTTTAAAAATAATAAAACTATTTAAAAACAATAAAAAACTATTAAAACTTAAAATAATTCTATAAATTAATCTAATGACAATAAAAATATTCCAAAAATTGTAAAATTCCTAACTTAATGTATTTAAACTAAGAAAAATGAAAAAACTTGAAAAATATAAATTTTAATTTTTAATAATAAAATAATAATAAAATATTAATAAAAATCCAAAATTTATAAAAAATTCTAATAAGTTGAAAACTAGTTTATTTTAACCTAAACAATACATAAATGAAGTTGAAATTACAAAAATACCGCTATTGGGCCTAGAAATGGGCTAATAGTCCAAACAGTCCCTTAATGGGCTCAAATTGGCCCAATAAGAAAAATATTGTCCAAATAAGCCCAAAAGCTCCAATCTGACTTAAAATTTGATTTTAAGAACAAAACTCTGAAGGCCCAAAAGATGAAAATGTGTTTAAGCTAGCTTATTTCAAAGCAGCTTATTCTTAATGGGCTTTTTGGCCCACTAAGCTATAAGCTGATGCCATAAGCTAAAATTTGACACACAAGCTTCTCTTAAGTTACTTAAGAGACCTGTAAAATGAAAATTGGAAAAAGCACAAGAAATAAGCCTGAAATAAGCCAAGACTCTCTTCACAAAACGACAAATTAGACGTTTTTTAGTTCTAGACCACCTCAAGTGCTGATTCAACTTTCAAAAGCTTTTAAATGACTTAACTAAGCAAAATAATCAAAAAATTTTCAAATAAGCACAAGCAATAAGCCAGAATAAACTGATAAGCACTTGTTTAAAAGTCAACTTAATGAGTTTTCTAGTAAAAAGTCAAAGTCAAAGTCTAATAAGCTCCAGATCAAATAAACGGGTCAAATGAGGAAGATCTATCACAAAAAATAAGTTGTTGCAAGTCTGGATAAACCAAAGTGGCTTATGAATAAGCTGAATGATGTTTTACACTAGCAGGGGCTAGTTTTGGAGGTTGAGCAGTGGGAACTTTTCCCCCTGCTTGACCTTTTTGACTTTTTGTCTTTTGTGGATTTTTTGTGGATTCAAGTTAAGCAAAGGCACCCGAATGACCAGTTAATCATAAGGATTCAATATCAATCACAAAAACACAATTTCAAACAGCCAATTAGTGTAGTTAATTCAAAAGATCCACATACCTAGCCCAGATATGAACAATAAGCAGTTATGGTTCAATAAGCACTTTTAGCAAAAATCAGCCAACCAAAAGCATACACAAGCTATAATAAATTCAAATGAACAAATTTAAACAGGTTTCATGCAATGGTTCAAGGTTTAGATCAAGATTCAAGCATACAAAAGTTACTGATGAACTAAGAACATGCAGTTATGAACACTTGCTGATATACTTGACCACACAACCAATTTTAAACACTCAAATCTTCCAATCAGGTTACACAAACTTTGATTTAACACCTTTTAGCCCTAAAAATGCATACACTCTAGGTGTTTCCAAAATCTTAGGTCAAAAACAGTCAAATCAAGTGAGTTATAGCACAATCTTTAATTTGAGGTTACAAAGCTGAAAACTTGCAGGTTTTAGCACACAACCAGGTTAATAGCAAATACCAACTCAAACAAACAACTTCCAACAACACAGTAACAAGTTATGATCTTAAACAAGTTAGCCCAAACACCCCTTATCTTTTTCAATTCAAGATTAAACAAGTATAAGTGTATTTCAATGTTACCCAAGCCCAATCAAACACAATAACATATGTATTATGCAGCATCAAGCAAGATTAAACCATAAAAACAACAAGAACACAATCAGAACACAAAATCATAAAAATCAAGTATTTTTCAGATTTTTGGGTTCAAGAACTCAAACCTCATGAATGTACATCCACACTCACGAATTTTTGAGCTGATGTGCCTAGCAAAACAAGGCACAAGCTTCCTTAAACAAGATGCTAAGATTCAACAAGGTTAGAAGCAATATTATCAAAAACAAAAAAAGGGAAAATGGCAAAATAAATCTGATTAATGCAACTTTGTTCCCACACTTGATTATCCCCAAACTATAAGCTCACAACACCTTGATAAGCTCCTTATCAAGGTGTATAGATCACTTATAGCCCAAGAATTCCAAGGTTTAAACCAAGCCTTAGCAAAATATCAGATTTTTAACTCTTATACAATTTCTTGCACAAGGTTTGAAAACACGTTTTGAGATTCAAGATTAGTTAACATTAAACAATAACAAGCAGATATAAAGATTGGCACTTGACTTTTCTTCACATTTTCAAACACAATTCTTTAATATGAAAATGGCTTTACAGAAAAGTGAACAAGGAAAAATTCAAGAGCAAACTGAAATGTTAAGCCTAGATGCCTTTATATAGGCTACAAGTGAACTACTACAATGAATAAAAACGTAAAACCCAAATGTGTAAAGTCCCTGAAATGCCCTTGAGAGTTTTGGCATTTTGCTTGATCATGTGACTGAATTTGGCTGTTTGTTTGAGATGGCAAGGTGAAATAGTGATCAATGGCTTACAATGAAGCTTAGGATTGAAGCTGAATGTGGGTGGTAGATTCACTGGCAAAATTTGGCATTTTCCCCAAAACCGTGTGAAGAAGGGTTTAAGATGTGAGCAGGATAGTGATGTGGCATGCAAAGTGAAAGTTGGGTTGTGATTAGGGTTAGGTTAATCATAATTCTGGAGGGAATTAGGGTTTAATTCTAAGTAATTAGAGAATACCCAAATTTATGAAGAACATGATGAAAAGGGTTGTTTAATCCGTTTTTGGTTTTAAAATGGATGTTAGGCGCCTATATTAACTAATCAGTTATGAGTAGTTTAATTATGGTGAGTGGGATGGTGAGGTGGAGGCAGGGTGAGTTCCCATTGGCTGAAAAGAGTGAGTGGGGCACGTGTCACCCCACCACTAGTCTAGGTATGTTTCCTTGTCGACTCGTTTTAGCCCCTCAATTCTTTAACTCCTTTCACTTACATTTAAATAAACGAAAACCGGATTTCCTTTGTTATTCAAGTTTTGGTTTTCACACTTTGGCCACAAATACTTTTCCAAAGTATTTTCAGGGGTATTTCTTGCCAATTGTTGATTCTTGAAGGGTTGTTTTGGCATTTTCTTCATAGATAATGGTCTTGACTTGTATGATTGACTTTTTGGAGGACTAATATTGACAAGTCTTAATTGTTGAGGGACCATTCTTGCTAATTCTTCAAAGTGGAGGGCCCTTTTTGTAAATTTGACAAACTTTAAGGACCAAACTTGTAATTATGAATAGACAAGGGTTTAAAGTGTCAATTATTGAATATTGGAGGACCCTTCTTGCATAATCTTCAATTCTTCAAGGGTTTCTCTTGGAAAATCTTCATTAGGGCTTGGTTCTTTGTGCGGCTTCGTTTCCCGTGTTCGTTTTTGCATGTTTCTTGTGATCTTTTGTCATTTTCTCAATATCCGTACCTAAAATACACAAGTAACAAACACAAGCATATATTTGGTATTTTTGATGATATTTAATTCATTTAAAGCCTGTTTTGGACGATGAGACTATGTATAAAAGCAGTCTCATCAGTATATTACGTAGAAATTAATCTACAAAAATTATCCACTAATCAAAGGTCTTGATTAATGAATCCAAGAAGAATCAAGGTAATTACGTGAAGTAAAAACCCTCGTCAACTTTGAAACGTTGGCGGAATCCCAAAACGTTTCGAGGTTCAATAATGTAAACTCACAAAAATAGATTAATAATACTTGAGTTGGCGAACCCCTAATTAATCGTCACTTTCAAAATACGCACAAGCGAGCGGAGAAAACGAGGCGGCGCGAAGCACTTAAGAGCCTTTTTTCCTTAGGTCGTGAAATACAACCGTCTTATACCCACCTTATAGTTTGTATTTATCCAGATTAAACCAATTAAGAGTATTTATCTATTTTGCCTTTGACTTTCGTTTGAATTCGATACACTCGATAATGACCGGAACGCCCACTATCGAGGTGTGATTTCTCGCGTATTTGGATACTTATTTTGTATTAATTATTCTACGTAAATACAATATATTATGCACAAGAAAACGAGAAAACGATTTTGTGTTAATAGATTTCTATTTAACACGATTTATTTGTATGGCTAATAGTATAGAAAAATAAAAAGAAGTATCTACGATAAAAACGTAAAATACCTAAATAAACACGATAAATAAATATGGCTAAACACACCTCCCCGGAAGCGGCGCCATTTATGATGTAGTATTTTTGTACACTTTTATTTTAGGAAAAACAAAGCGACAAAAGCGGGTAAGTATTAAGTATCACGTTTTGTGAAAAACGCGAATACTCGTCGTTGAGTTCGTTCTCGAGGAGGTATGGTGTTTAAGCCGAAAATTATAGACGTATTTAATCAAGTGATTACGTTTTTGGATAGAAAGAAAGAAAATAAAACGGAAACGAGTTACGTTAAAAACGGTCGAAAACGCTTAAACGTACGAACGTAAAAACGCGACCAAACGAAAAATTTTACCAAAAACATAATAAAAAATAACTAAAATGTTATAAAAATCCTAACTAAGAAAAATATGCAAACCAAAAAAATTGAAAAAATTTAAATTAATTAATATTAATTATTAAAGTTTAATAAAAATCCAAAAAAAATAATTTAACTAAGAAAAAGACAAAATGAAAGTTTTATGTTTTGAAAACCTAGATTATATTAAACTAAGACTAAAAAGTATTTTTCCTAAATTTTTAAAACTATTTTTCTATTTTTTAAATGCTAAAAACACTTTTTAAACTAAAATAATGATTAAAAATAATAAATAATACTAAAAATATATTTACTTTTCTAAAAATGCTATTTTATAATATTAAACAGTAGAAAAATGAAAAAGTTTGAAAAAAGTAGTTTTTACCACTAAAAGACAAAACAGTTTAATTAAAAATCCAATTTAACTTTAAAATAATTCTAAAAAATAATTAAATAATGTGAACAGTGAAATTTTTTTTCTAAAAATCTTAAAATATATTGCTTAAACTAAGAAAAATTTAAAAAATGAAAATCAAAACTTTTTTACACTAAAAGACAAAAAATAGTTTATTAAAAACTAATTAAATTCTTAAATAATGGTAAAAATAAGTAAATGAACAGTAAAATAAAAATAAAAGTTATGAAAAATCTTAAAATAATTTACTTAACTGAGGAAAAATATAAAATTTGAAAAACACTAGAAATTTAACACTAAAGACAAAAATCAGGAAAAGTTGAAAGTGACAACTGAGGACTTTTTGTCGTTATGCTTGTCAGTGGCAACAATAAGCCTACCAGTGGGAACTTTGTTCCCACTGCTTGACCTTAGAAACCTCAAATGACACCCCCACACTCAGTTGAGTGTGGCGAGTTAGAATAAGCGCAAAAAACGCAGATTCCAATATCAATAAGCACACAAAATGGCAATCTAATGTTACTGATATGGTCTGGTGGGGTCTGGGCAGTTCTAAGGGCTTATTAGTGATGCTATGTGGTCTTTTGACCAGCCTAAATGTCCACAAACCTCCAAAACCAAATTACCTACCTTTAATTCTATCCTTAGACTAGCTTTGCAACAATATTCAACACTAAAAAACAAAAGTGCACCCCCAAAGGCTTACTGATAATGTGTGTAGGAAGAAAGGGGAACCTGCTGATGCACTTGACACCTACAGTGATCTTAGGACTACTTTAACTACCAACTACGACTTCCAAAAACCCAAAATAGATGCACACAATCCTAAATGTTCCTTGTACTAACTGCTAACAGATTTCAACCTTCAAAACATTGGAATAAGTCCTATGCAGCCTACTGTTTTTTTATATGCAGATTTTTTTATGACATCTAATTTTTTTTGCTAAGCTTTATATTACACAATCCAACACCTAACACTAACTTGAACAACCACAATGGGCTTGTTTAGACTCAGTATACCTCAAAGAGTTGTCACCTACTCCCCTTAATGATACCATCTAAACATCCCCTTTTACTGCCTGATAAGCAATATTTACAAAAATTTCACCACAAATCCAACTTGGAACTTAACCTAACATTATGAATCAACATAAATAAATAAAAAGAAAAACATTCAACCCCTATGCTACACTTGACAGCAACCAAAACACAACATCATAATCACATAAATTCCCAAAAGAATATGCAAAACAGCGTTCGCGACTTTATACCATGGCTCAATCTTGTTCAGATTGAGCTGTAGGTGGATTCCAGCAGCTTTTGAAGATTCCCTAGGTTTGTGGCTTAGGGAAGGCTTTGTTGCAAGACATTGTTGATGGACTAATGTAGTCCCAAGGGCAAAATAAGAACGAATGATAATGGAGGACTTGTCTTGAGATTTATACCCTGCACACACACAAAAAATCACTTAAAATGCTTCAAAAGCTTATCACAAGCTTGACTGTGAGTCAAGCTTGTATGAGCTTTTGGCATAGTGAAAATAAACAGAACATAAAGATGAGATTTAACTTTGCTTTGAAACCACTTCTTGGAAACAAAACTTTGCAAGCAACTATGAATCAACAAAAACTGAACAGAAGTGTCATAAACCTTACAAGCTTTTGGCTTTTTAAACCAAAAACTTGTAATCAGCTTATGACTTTTTTTAAAATCTCAAAAAGCTTTCAAATTTCTCACAACCTTCTTGATATACAGAAAAGTAAAATGCAAATAATTTAAACACTAGTATCACAAACACCTTATAAGATGACTTGTCAAATCAAGCTTGTAAGGTAGCTTATGCTATAGTGGTTCTTCCAAAAAATAAAACTCAGTTAAGGCTTAATTTTTTTGAAATAGACTTGAGAAGTAAAATTGCAACGAATTAAAAACAACTGAAATGTCAATGTTGCAAGTATTAAAAAGCTGTAAGGTAAAATGGAACTCAAAATACTTTCATTTAACTCATATTAATTTTACAAGAAAATTCAAGTAAATTTGGAACAAAAACTAATACTGCTACTTCTCTCCTATATATACAAGAACAATAAGGATCCATAAAGCCTAGCCCTAATATCTGAATGTACATAAATGCCCTTGGATCTTTAAACGAATATGCCAGTCGTGATTCTTTGGTTTGAATAGTCTTGAGTCAAAATCGAACCATGTGATCATGCCTTGGAGTATTGTTGAGTATCCAATTGTGAAAATGCATCTAAAGCGTCCATAATAGTGTTGAGAGCATGAAATTAATCCAAGCCGTTGGATTCCTATACCAAGTTTGGAATCTTGTTGCAGGGGGCATGTGGGAGGGACCACTAGTGAGGATGATGGGTTTTTGGGTTTTGGGGTAGGCTTAGGGGAGTAGTAATTAACTTTCTAGAGAGTTATAGGAATTACCCATTTGATTTTGGCGAGGTAGTGATTAGGGTTTATAGGGAGATGAAAAGGGGATTTGATTTGATGATTAAGGGAAAAAGGTGTTTGATGAGACTGTATTTATACATCGTCTCATCGTCCAAATCGGGCTTAAAACGCTTAAAATATCATCAAAATACCCAAATATATGCTTGTGTTTGGTCATTGTGTATTCTAGGTACGGATATCGTGAATTCACCAAAAGATCAAAAGAATCAAGCAAAAACGAACACAGGAAACGAAGCCACACAAAGAACCGGACCCGAATCCTGAATTTCCAAAAATATCCTTGAAGTTTTGAAGATTGGCAAGAATGGTCCCTCATCTTTTGAAGACTTGTCACTTTAGACCCTTGTAAACCTCAATTATTACAAGTTTGGTCCTAAAGTTTCAAGACATGACATTATTAGCCCTTGAAGAATGAAAATATTGCATGTATGGTCCTTATTCAAAGTTTGAAAGTATATTGGGCAATTTTCAGCAAGTTAATGAAAGTTGTTATAAAGGGGATTAGATGTTTTGCTATTAAAAACTTGAAGTGACAAAAGTTTGCAAAGAGAGGGGCCAAATTGGGCAGACAAGGAAAGATCATCAGCCATTCATAGCCAGACACATCACCTGCCCACGTCACCTTAGTCAAACATGGTCAAGACCTCCCACTAACTTTTTAAACCCGTTTTATTAATACTATTTTAGGGAGGGAAACAAGTTTAATACCCTTAATTTGCATCAAACACACCTGTTCATCCTTTCCTATTCACATAAACCCTATAATCCTAACCTAATTAAACCAGAGGGGTTTCTTGTTAAAATCTCTAGATCACTAATCCCATACACCCCAAACTAAACCCACATCCCAAATCACTCACAAACACACCCATGTGTCATGTGGGACCTCCCCTACTCACGTCTCTATTCCCCAAACCCAAGAAGACGACCAAATCAATGGTAGATGGCTACTCCTTGGTCCCTACACATTTTTGAATGCACAAGATCAAGCCTTTACAACTGGCATGTCACTATCTTCATCAGACTCACATGGGAACAGCTTTTGACCAAGATTCCACAAGGGCAAAACTGGAAAATAGTCTACTAGGGTTTTATTTTTTCTTGTACTTCTAGAATTTTCCATGAAGGATTATATAATGGGACGTTTGTGTCTCAGTTGTTTCGTTCCAGAATTTGTACTTTTTTTAAAAATTATTAATGAAAGTGAACTTTTTTAAATTATACATTTCTGAGTTCCATAGTTTAGTCTTATTAGTGTAATCATTTACTTTGTTTTGCAAGAATGTAGTTTCAAGTTATCAAAAGTTTTAGTTTCAGTTTTTTTTTTCTATTCAAGAAATTTTTCCAAAAAGTGTTAAAAATCACGAATTGTGAATCCAAGAAGTGGACTTGTGTTTTTGGTTTTCACATTGGTGTCTTGACTTGGTTTTCATATTTCAAAAAGTTTAGTTTGAAAAAAAATCAGTTTTATCAGTTTGGGTTTGGTTGAAAAAATCATTGTTATCAGTTTTTTTTATTCATCATTTTTACTGTATCAAAAGCCACAAGCTGCAAGCTAGTAGCCTATGATTACAAGAAGTTGTTGCTTGTTGTGTTTGCTTGTGCAGGAAACCAAGAAACAAGACTCTCTTATCATAACTTGCATTCCATCCTTTTATTTTTGAAGATATCAAACCCTTGGGTCCTTAATGGATTCCAACCAACAGGGTAATCTCTACATGTTGTTATAAGCTCAGATAAGCTCTAAAAGTCCTAGTAGAAGGCATCAGCCAGGTAGATTTTGGGCTTGAACCCTACTTACCTTCTTTTTGAGAATCTGTGGATTTGTGACAAAGTGCTAGTGTACTTGTTATTATTGCTTGTTAATGATAGTTTAAGTTGTGGATTCATGATAGTATAGATTATTATAGTTTTGAGGTTGAGTAATATGGATTCTGTTTGATAAATATTGTATTCAGATATATAAGGGGGTGTTTGGGTCTGTGTTATAAGCCAAATTTTGACAGCTTTGTGTCTTTTAATCAGTCCTAACAATCTTCATTAGGGTGTACTAGTCAACATCAGCTTTTGGTTTAAGGTTTAGTAGAGTAAAACAGGCCTTGCATGTTTAAATTTTGTAAAACCTATCTAGTCTGATTAATAGGCTGTTATAGGGTATTTTTTGAGTTTTACTTGCTAATCTTTGCAGTTTGTTAGATCCAGGGTAAATTTAGGGTTTTGACTTGATTTGTGGGTGTTTGTGAAGGAATTGAGTAAGTTTTGGCAAACCAAAACTCACCTAATTGCCAAACACATCAGCAAAACAGCCCAAGACCCCTTTCTGATATATAGTAACTGATTTGGGCACATTATGTGTGATTTTTGTTAAGTAGCTTGTGTGTTTACTGCATTTATAGACTTCCTACACTCCACTGAGTGTATGGGTGCCTTATTGTCCAAGAAAAAGCCAACGAATAAGCTTTCCTAAGCTTATTTGTGCTCAGACCCATTTTTATAACTAGTAGTGGGAACCAAGTTCCCACTGGTAGTGTAAAACTTGGTACTGCTACACAAGCAGACAAAACAGCCCACATGTCACTATCAGTTATTTACTTTTTTGTCTCTAGTGAACTTATTTAGGACTTATTAGCTGATTTCAATTTTGTAATTTTTCTTATTTATTTTCTGATTTTTCTATCTAATTTATTTTCTTGTTACTATTCATCTATTATTTCTTAGATTAAATTGCATTTTAAATCACTTTTTGATTACTGATTTTTGTCTTTTAGTGGCAAAACTTTATATTTTTTAGTTTTACAAATTTTCTAAGATTTAGAAAAACATGTTAAGATTTTTAGTTTAAAAATATTTTTACTGTTCATTTTTTAAGTAATTTTTAGATTTTATTTAAGTTTAATTAGGGTTTATTTATTTCTATTTTGTCTTTTAGTGAAAAATTTTACTTTTTTCAAACTTTTTCATTTTTCTACTGTTCATTAGTATAATTTAGAATTTTTAAAATTGTCAAAATATTTTTAGCATTATTTTAATATTTTTAATCATTATTTTAGTTTAAAAATAGTTTTTAGTGTTTTAAAAATAGAAAAATAGTTTTTAAAATTTAGGAAAAATACTTTTTAGTCTTTAAATAATATAAGTGAGTTATTTGTTCAATAAAATAATATTTTGGGCTTTTTCTTAATTATATTCAATTTTAGGACTTTAATTAGCATTTAAAATTGAATATTTAATTAATAAAAGGTTTTAAAAATTATTTATTGGATTTTTATTCTAATTTATATTATTTTAGACTTAGTTTTAGTTTTTAAATTGTTTTTAGCTTTAATTTTTAATTTCGTCACGTTTTACGTAATTACGTCATCGTTTTACGTCAATACGTCGTAGTGTAATCGTCGTCGTAGCTCGTCTTTTATTTTTTCTCTCTTAAACCAAAAACGTCACTAATCCAAACCTTGATTTTATATATTGGAACACTTAATACACACACCTCCTTCAAGAACGAACCCGCATTTATTTGGTTTCACGTTTTTCCTAAAGCGTAAGACTTAATACTTGCCACTCATATACGTTTTTCCTAAAACGTGTACGAAAAACCTACATCAATCATTTTGGCGCCGCTGCCGGGGAGGTGTTTTAGTGTGCCACTATTAGTATCGTGTTTGTGTGAGTAGTGCGTTTTTGCTTTTCAATTTTTGGAAAGCGTGAATATCGTACATACTCATTTTTTTTATTTTTCTCTATTGTATTATAGTATCCAAATAAATCGTGTTTAATTTTCCTAAATTAAACACAAACCAATCATTTTACTATATTGTAGATATCCCATTATCGTTTTTGTTTTTCTTGTGAATATATTACTATATTGTACTTACGTAGAACAATAAATATACAAGTACTCCAAAAGCGTGAAAACGTAACCTTGATTCGGGATTTCATCACTCGATCATTGTATTCGAATCCAAAGCAAAAGTTTAAAGGCAAAATAGATAAATACTTTCGTGAGACTTAATTTCAATTAACACAAACTATAAGGTGGGTATAAGGCGGTTGTATTTCACGACCTAAGGGAAAAAGGCTCTTAAGTGCTTAGCGCCGCCTCGTTTCCCCCGCTTGCTTGTGCGTGTTTTGAGAAAAAGGGCTACTCGAGGGTTTGGCGCCCAAGTATTATCTACGCATGTTATATTTGCTTGTTTTCAAGATTAAACCCTCTTGAACGTTTTGGTGTTCCACCAACGTTCTAAAGTCACCGAGAACGTTCACTCCACGTGATCGTTTTCATTCTTTAAGGCTCCTTTAATCGAGAAAATCGATTCGAGGGGAGATTTGTAGATTTGTGTCTACGTAATACAAGAAAAATCCAAAAAAATTAAAAAACAATCAAAAACCAAAATAATTGAAAAATCGAAAAACCACAAAAAGAATCTTCTTTGCTAGCACCCATTCTACGCTTAGTGCATGCGCACTCGCTCGAAGGATTATTTTAATTCTAGCGACGCTTAGAATCGACGCAATCATAATCGAAGGAATCTACGACGTAGACGAGATTTAGAAACCGACGTTCCTAATAACGTTGTTGAAGAAACCGTAGAGGAGATGGCCGACAATCGTTCGATGATGGAATTGCTCCAAGCGCCCACCGAGGGTTATGGAGACGCGATTGTAATTCCCGCTATCGAAGCGGAGAATTTTGAGATAAAAAGCGGAATGCTTTCGTGATTCAAGCTACGAAGTTTCGAGGTCGTGAAGCCGATATCCTCACGGTCATATTCAGAATTTTGATCGTCTTTTAGCCACGAGCAAGTTTAAAAACGTCGACACCGATGTCGTCAAGCTTATGCTTTTTCCGTACTCGCTCGATGGTGCCGCCAAGGATTGGTACGAGAAAGAACCACCTAATTCGATAACTACGTGGAAGGATCTCGTCTCCAAGTTCGTTAATTATTTTTTCCCACCGTCTAAGACGACGTTTTTCAAAAATGAAATTACGAAATTTGAGCAAAAACCGAATGAATCTTTTAGAGACGCGTGGGATCGTTTTAAGGAATTGCTTAGGCAATGTCCTCACCACGGTTTTTCCGAGTTGCACCAAATCGATACGTTTTACAACGGTCTTAATTTTCAAGAACAAGATTCGTTGAATTCCGCCGCCGGTGGCAACTTTTTGTGTAAGACTCCGAAAGATGCATTGATAATTATCGAAAACCGATCCAATGTTTACCAACTCCGCAACGCACCGAGTGTTGCCAATGTCGCCAATGTTAGTAGTTCTAATCGCGACATTGAGAGGGTTGATGCGAAAGTCGATAAGTTGACGAATGTGTTTACGTCTTTTCTCGTTGAGATGCAAAAGAAAGACGCTCCCGCTACGGTGAAAGCGGTTGAGGTTTCGTGTACGTTTTGTGGTGGACCTCATAATTATTACGAGTGTGCGGCTACGGATGGCCAAACGTCGAATGTGAGTGCGTTAAATGGAAACAAAAATTTTCAAAATCAAAATAACGCGGGTCCATCAAAACAAGGCAATTATAACCAAGGCAACAATTTTTCGAATCAAAACCGAAACAATTTTCAAGGAAATAATCAAAAAGGAAATTTTTCGAATCAAGGTTATAATCAAGGTCGGAATTTGAATTGGCAAAATCGAGACAATAATCAAAACTCGAATTTTTCAAACAACAACAATCAAGGCAACAATTTTTCAAGTGGTAATCAAGGAAATTTTCAAAGAAATAATCAAAACCAAGGGAACTTTAATTCTAATCAAAATAGTTCGTCAAACGATTTTCAAAATTATATGAAAAGGAATGAGGCTAATATGAGACGATTAGAGGGAGAAATTGGTACTTTGAAAAACGACTTTTCTAATACATTGAAATTGCAAAACGCGAAGATTGAGCAAGGACAAATTGATATTAAAAAGATGTTTTCGGCTATTATGAACAAAGCCTCGGGTGCTTCATCGAGTTCGTTACCTAGTGACACCGTTGCAAATCCGAAGGAACAATGTAAAGCCGCCTCGTCTCGTGAGAAAGGTCGTGTGATTACCCTTAACCTTGAAGGATTTCGAGTTGTTCCTTCTTCTTAACCCTCGACTTCTAAGACGTCTTATTATTCTAAAGTTGATGGGGTGAACGTGGCGACCAAGGAAAAGAGTGCACACCCTCGTGTACCTCAAATTCCATCCACGGTTCAAAAAGAGAGCTTTATTGACCTTACGAAAGTAACCCTTGAAGAAACTTGTGCTTCGATCCTTCTTAAAAAACCCAAAAGGCATATGCCGAGAAAGGAAGAGGATCCGGGCCAATTTCTACTACCTTGTGATTTTTCCGAGATTGAGGGATGTTTAGCCCTTGCCGATTTAGGTGCTAGCATTAATCTCATGCCTCATTCTCTATGGAAATTGATGAGATTGCCTAGACTTACCCCTACGAACATGACAACCGAGCTTGCAAATTGTACACCACTAATACCAATTGGAATAGCCGAGGATGTCTATGTCAAAGTTGGAAAGTTCATTTTTCCCGCGGATTTTGTTATATCCGATTACGAGTGTGACCCTGAATGTCCCATTATTTTAGGCCGACCATTTTTATCAACGGCTCGAACCGTAATCGACGTTCACGAGGGAAGACTTACTATGAGATATGGGGAGGATAAAATGGACTTTTTCAAGAGTAAATCCCAAGTGTTTAATGACAATGAAAAAACCGAGGTTTCAAAACCTAATGTTTCTAAACCTAATGATTTGAAAATGTTCACTTTAGCGAAAAGAATGAGGCTTAATGAATGTTTTGAAAAAATTAAGAAGAACGGTTTTAAAGATGAGGATTTCAATGATAAAGAATACGTATACCTAATTCAAAAGGGTATGTGTAAATTTATGAATGAAAATTCACTTTGGTATGAATTCGATGAAACAAGTGAAATGCCAGTTCTGAAGGGCGACGTTAGTGCCATCATGACAATGACCAAAATGGGCTCGTCTTCACCACCTTCGAAGGACCACGTCTTTGAGGCTTCAACTTCTAACTCCATCGAAGTGCCTCTATTTCCTAGCCCAACACCCGTTGAGGCAAAAGGTTTTATCGACATCGATCCTCTCGTCATAGAAAAGTCACCTAAGCATAGTCATTCGACTTGTAAGACCATGGTTGTGAGTGCTCACGTCGACTCTTTCTTTGACGATGACGATGGCGATTTTGCCGAGATTGATCACGTATTTCGAAATACACATGCCATTTTTGAGGATTCTCCCAAAAAGACCTCTTCTCATGTGAAGTACAATGATTAGAGTTTGATCCCGAGATTGAGGAAATCATTGAACGAGAGCTAGCTCTTTTGCCTCCACTTCCACCTACGAGTGAGGTCGATCTTTCCAAAATCGAGGATGAACTAAATGAGTTGGAACCTCTTATTTTCGATGACGAACCAACTCATGTGACCAACAAAAATCCAATTCTCGAGGAGTTACCTAATCAACACTCCTCAAATGAGAATTACGTTTACCACATTCGTTAGGATTTAACTTATCAACAATCCCCACAAATGGATGATGGTTTCGTGCTTGATCGTGATCTTTTCGAGAGAGTTTCTAAGATAATCAAGGAGGGGAATGACAAACCTTGGTTTGACAAGCCTATCTTTGATGAATAAATCGATGAGATCGACGTTCATGAGGATGACGAGTATGTTGACCCCGAGGGGGCGGTGTTCTTTATTGATAAACGTTTTGAGAACTTATATAATCCGCCACCCCCTAACCACGACTTAAATGTGAGGTTTTTTAGCGCGACTAATTTTGAATTTAACACGCCAAATATTTTTGACATTATCAAATCGGGTTTTCATAAAGAGTTTTTAAACGATGAAAAATGAAAAGATTTTAAAAATGTTTTTAAAGATTTTTCTACATGTTTAACTCCGTCATCACATCGTTTTATGAGTGCTACCACCTCGTCTACTCCTTTTGACGATGGTTGGTGTGGATCTAGTGTGGGGGAATCCCCTTATGTTCCTTCACATTTCTCCACCGAGTACGAGATTTACGATCCCGGAATTGCTTGTAAAGGGAAATCTCGGTCTTCCACCGATGCAATAAATGGAAATCGTATCTATATGCTTGGTGTGAGTCTACCTCGAGTAGCCCATGTTGTTGACTTACCCATTGCTCCACCTTTCTACTTCTCATCTCTTTTCTTCTACCCTTTGGGGTTTTGGCACGTGTTGAAGTGGCGTTGGTTCGTTTACCCCATGAGAACGAGGACGCCATCTTCGATCCCGGTATTTTACATCATGAAAGGACTTATTCCTTAGTACTGGTTGCTTTTGGGCATTGTTTATCATGTAAGCACAACCAAAAATGACCATACCAAGATTATCCCAAAATGATCACATTTATGGGGATTCGAGTCGATCTTTTGACTCGGTTATCAAAAACAAGGTGCCTCGTGGGGGATTATCATGCTTATCCTTGTAAATGTTATCACTTTCTTAGTTTAATGTAACGAGGGGACTTGTGCTCTCCCAACCTTTGTTCAGTGTTGTTTGTAATTGTGATTTATTAGGTTCATCGTCATCATTGAAGCCTCTCGTGTTCGTTTTACGGATCACTCGAGCTTCGATCATTGCCTTTGGAGATTCCGATATCCGATGATATCCTTTTATGTTCTAACGTTTATCTTATTAGCATAATTCATAAACGGCTTTTAGGTTATTCGTTTTACCCTTTCCATGCTCGAGATTAAGCATTCGAATTCGTCTCTAGTATGGGGGTGTTTTACCCCTAGACTCGAAACAATGAGGACAATGTTTAGTTTTAGTATGGGGGGTGAGTAGATACTTCACCTTGCTCAAGTCAACACGCAATCCAATATTCATCTTTTTGTTATCGCTTTGTTGCAAATAAGGCTAAAAATGGAAAAAAATTAAAATTTTTCTAGTTTTTCATAAGTGTTTAAGACACGAATGTAGGTTTTCCGATGGTGAGAATAAGAGTAATTTTTGACTCGACCGTGCGTGTTGAGCACTTAGCTTCGATTCCTTAACTTTTTAGGCTAAGTCTCTTAAATGAGGACGAGAAATGATAGAGTTATTTATAAGTCTCGTAATCGTCACGATCTCATGTGTAGTAATCATTAGCTTATTCTCCCCACGCTTTTGTATAATAAATTGTTAATAAATATTGATTTAGCGGTGTAGTCACTATTGTTGGTTTCTAATTTGTTTCAGTAGCTTCCATGTAATTAAATTGGGAAAACATTAAGGTATCGTCAGCGTCACGTTTTTGAAGTATTGGCACCCGAATAGTCAAAAGCTTCACCTAATAATAAGATTTCAAGTGCTCACCTAAATTAAGCAAAAATTTGAATCTCACAAGGCCGAAAAATCTATGCCTAAATTGAAAGTGAATCAAGCCTTAATCTTTGAAGCTTTAAAGATCCAAAATTCGCTTTAGCGTGAGGATATACGTCTTTGGCTAATAAAACCACCGATGAGGCGGATAATAAAAGGCAAGGCAAGACCGAAGTCATAATAAAAGCTCCATGGCGGAGTTGAATAAAAGATGGAGGTAAAGCACGATAACAAAACCACCGATGATGGCGGATAATAGAAGTCTTGGTAATAAGTCTCATGTTCAAAACCGTTATAAAACCGTGTTTATCGATCCTTCTTGTTGACTTAATTTTTTGACATCGTTGTCTCTTAGGGTGAATTATTAATTCGATGATTTTGGTTACACCGTTAAAACTCTATTTTTAGACTTAATCTCTATTCACGCATAAGTCAATGATGTATCGTCGTGATCATTAAGACAAAATAAAATATAAGAGATACCATGTAGGAATAAGGGAGTTTAGGTTTGTAATTAACACTCATGAGATATGATCGTGTTGCTAACTTATAATAACAATGAGCTCGTTACACGCTTAGCATGGAATTGGGTGAAAATCAAGGACGACGAAATTATTTCTAACGAAGCATTCACGTGTTCTTGTTCTATGATCCCAAAAGTCACTTAATCGTGATGAAAACAATACATTATGTCTAAAACACGTGTAGTAGTTTATTTAAGTTTATGTCTTCAATAAAAGTCACCAGAAAACAAATTTTGGAAGTGCTATGATACTTAATTCTAGCATTGTGTGGGGACACGGCAATGGTTTAGTATGGGGAGTGATGAGACTGTATTTATACATAGACTCATCGTCCAAATCGGGCTTAAAACGCTTAAAATATCATCAAAATACCCAAATATATGCTTGTGTTTGTTCATTGTGTATTCTAGGTACGGATATCGTGAATTCACCAAAAGATCAAAAGAATCAAGCAAAAACGAACACGGGAAACGAAGCCATACAAAGAACCGGACCCGAATCCTGAATTTCTAAAAAATCCTTGAAGTTTTGAAGATTGGCAAGAATGGTCCCTCAACTTTTGAAGACTTGTCACTTTAGACCCTTGTAAACCTCAATTATTACAAGTTTGGTCCTAAAGTTTCAAGACATGTTATTATTAGCCCTTGAAGAATGCAAATATTGCATGTATGGTCCTTATTCAAAGTTTAAAGTATATTGGGCCATTTTCAGCAAGTTAATGAAAGTTGTTATAAAGGGGATTGGATGTTTTGCTATTAAAAACTTGAGGTGACAAAAGTTTGCAAAGAGAGGGGCCAAATTGGGCAGACAAGGAAAGATCATCAGCCATTCATAGCCAGACACATCACCTGCCCAGGTCACCTTAGTCAAACATGGTCAAGACCTCCCACTAACTTTTTAAACCCGTTTTATTAATACTATTTTAGGGAGGGAAACAAGTTTAATACCCTTAATCTGCATCAAACACACATGTTCATCCTTTCCTAATCACATAAACCCTAGAATCCTAACCTAATTAAACCAAAGGGGATTCTTGTTAAAATCTCCAGATCACTAATCCCATACACCCCAAACTAAACCCACATCCCAAATCACTCACATACACACCCATGTGTCATGTGGGACCTCCCCTGCTCACGTCTCTATCCCCCAAACCCAAGAAGACGACCAAATCAATGGTAGATGGCTACTCCTTGGTCCCTACTCATTTTTGAACGCACAAGATCAAGCCTTTACAACTGGAATGTCACTATCTTCATCAGACTCACATGGGAACAATTTTTGACCAAGATTCCACAAGGGAAAAACTGGAAAATAGTCTACTAGGGTTTTATTTTTTCTTGTAAGTCTAGAATTTTCCATGAAGGATTATATAATGGGACGTTTGTGTCTCATTTGTTTCGTTCCAGAATTTGTACTTTTTTAAAAATTATTAATGAAAGTGAACTTTTTTAAATTATACATTTCTGAGTTCCATAGTTCAGTCTTATTAGTGTAATCATTTACTTTGTTTAGCAAGAAAGTAGTTTCAAGTTATCAAAAGTTTTAGTTCAAGTTTTTTTTTTCTATTCAAGAAATTTTTCCAAAAAGTGTTAAAAATCACGAATTGTGAATCCAAGAACACAAGAAAGTGAAAGTGGACTTGTGTTTTTGGTTTTCACATTGGTGTCTTGACTTGGTTTTCATATTTCAAAAAGTTTAGTTTGAAAAAAAATTAGTTTTATCAGTTTGGGTTTGGTTGAAAAAATCAGTGTTGTCAGTTTTTTTATTCATCATTTTTACTGTATCAAAAGCCACAAGCTGCAATCTTGTGGCCTTTGATTACAAGAAGTTGCTGCTTGTTGTCTTTGCTTGTGCAGGAAACCAAGAAACAAGACTCTCTTATCATAACTTCCATTCAATCCTTTTATTTTTGAAGATATCAAACCCTTGGGTCCTTAATGGATTCCAACCAACAGGGTAATCTCTACATGTTGTTATAAGCTCAGATAAGCTCTAAAAGTCCTAGTAGAAGGCATCAACCAGGTAGCTTTTGGGCTTGAACCATACTTACCTTCTTTTTGAGAATCTGTGGATTTGTGACAAAGTGCTAGTGTACCTGTTATTCTTGCTTGTTAATGATAGTTTAAGTTGTGGATTCATGATAGTATAGGTTATTATAGTTTTGAGGTTGAGTAATATGGATTCTGTTTGATAAATCTTGTATTCAGATATATAAGGGGGTGTTTGCGTATGTGTTATAAGCCAAATTTTGATAGCTTTGTGTCTTGTAATCAGTCCTAACAATCTTCATTAGGGTGTACTAGTCAACATCAGCTTTTGGTTTAAGGTTTAGTAGAGTAAAACAGGCCTTGCATGTTTAAATTTTGTAAAACCTATCTAGTCTGATAAATAGGCTGTTATAGGGTATTTTTTTAGTTTTACTTGCTAATCTTTGTAGTTTATTAGATCCAGGGTATATTTAGGGTTGTGACTTGATTTGTGGGTGTTTGTGAAGGAATTGAGTAAGTTTTGGCCCGCCAAAACTCACCCAATTGCCAAACACATCAACAAAACAGCCCAAGACCCCTTTCTGATATACAGTCACTGATTTGGGCACATTTTGTGTGATTTTTGTTAAGTAGCTTGTGTGTTTACTGCATTTATAGACTTCCTACACTCCACTGAGTGTAGGGGTGCCTTATTGTCCAAGAAAAAGCCAACGAATAATCTTTCCTAAGCTTATTTGTGCTCAGACCCATTTTTATAACTAGCAGTGGGAACCAAGTTCCCACTGGTAGTGTAAAACTTGGTACTGCTACACAAGCAGACAAAACAGCCCACATGTCACTATCAGTTATTTACTTTTTTTTGTCTCTAGTGAACTTATTTAGGACTTATTAGCTGATTTCAATTTTGTAATTTTTCTTATTTATATTCTGATTTTTCTATCTAATTTATTTTCTTGTTACTGTTCATCTATTATTTCTTAGATTAAATTGCATTTTAAATCACTTTTTGATTACTGATTTTTGTCTTTTAGTGGCAAAACTTTATATTTTTTTGTTTTACAAATTTTATTAGATTTAGAAAAACATGTTAAGATTTTTAGTTTAAAAATATTTTTACTGTTCATTTTTAAGTAATTTTTAGATTTTATTTAAGTTTAATTAGGGTTTATTTATTTCTATTTTGTCTTTTAGTGAAAAATTTTACTTTTTTTCGAACTTTTCATTTTTCTACAGTTCATTAGTATAATTTAGGATTTTTAAAATTGTCAAATTATTTTTAGCATTACTTTAATATTTTTAATCATTATTTTAGTTTAAAAATAGTTTTTAGTGTTTTAAAAATAGAAAATTAGTTTTTAAAATTTAGGAAAAATACTTTTTAGTCTTTCATTAATATAAGTGAGTTATTTGTTTAATAAAATAATATTTTGGGCTTTTTCTTAATTATATTTAATTTTAGGGCTTTAATTAGCATTTAAAATTGAATATTTAATTAATAAAAGGTTTTAAAAATTATTTATTGGATTTTTATTCTTATTTATATTATTTTAGACTTAGTTTTAATTTTTAAATTGTTTTTAGCTTTAATTTTTAATTTCGTCATGTTTTACGTAATTACGTCATCGTTTTACGTCAATACGTCGTAGTGTAATCGTCGTCGTAGCTCGTCTTTTATTTTTTCTCTCTTAAACCAAAAACGTCACTAATCCAAACCTTGATTTTATATATTGGCACACGTAATACACACACCTCCTTCGAGAACGAACCCGCATTTATTCGGTTTCACGTTTTTCTAAAGCGTAAGACTTAATACTTGCCACTCATATACGTTTTTCCTAAAACGTGTACGAAAAACCTACATCAATCAGTGCTTCCCGCTTTTAAGGAGAGGTTTGTTTATATTAATTAAAAAAAGAGTATTAATAACTGGTGATGAGGTGTCAGCAGGTGAGTGGTGGAATATGTTTATGTGTTTGATAGAAATGGTCCCTTATCGTCCACTAAAACTTCATTTGAAGTTACAACAGCAAATTCCTTTTTCTCCTTTGATATAACTTTCACTCTCTTGCCACTTTTGGCATAACATACTTCTAAACTTCAAACAAGGACTTTTTATGCAATATTGGTATTTTCCAAGGGCATTTATTGACATGTCTTCAAAATTTAAGGACCAATCTTGTACAAATGAATATTGAGGGGTCATTTGTGAAAAGTCTTCAAATTTGAGGGACCAAACTTGACAATCTTCAATTCTTCAAGGTTATTTTTAGAAATTCATCGTTCGGGTCCGGTTCTTTGTGCGACTTCGTTTCCCGTGTTCGTTTTTGCATTGTTTCTTGTGATCTTTTGTTGATTTCACGATATCCATACCTAAAATACACAATGAACAAATACAAGCATATTTTTGGTATTTTAATGAAATTTTAAGCGTTTTAAACCCGATTTGGACGATGAGACTATGTATAATTGCAGTCTCATCATCATCTAATAATTGGTTGGCTTGGTTAGGTGTTTTGTAAAGGAAAATACCGCCCGTTGCGGCGTTTAATGCATCTTGGGTAGCATCGTCAAGACCATGATAGAAAATCTTGATTATTCCTTCCTTTTTGAGTCCATGACCATGACAGTTTCTAAGTAATTCTTTCATTCTTAGCCATGTGTCAGTGAGAGTTTCTCGATCTTGTTGAGAAAAGCTTCGGATTTCTCTGTGGAGTTTTTCAAATAGGGCAGGGGGAAAGAATCGGCTAATGAAAGCAGTTCTAAGACCTTCCCATGTTCGAATGGTTCCTTCATTAAGCTCGTTGAGCCATGACTTGGATTCTCTAGTAAGGGATGATGGAAACATCATGAGTTGAACGACTTCAGCTTGTCCTTCTCCATAGTTAAACATTTTGCAAATTCTGCTAAATTCATGGATGTGTTTGTGAGGATCTGTTTTGATTCGACCATCAAATTAGGGGTTTTTTACAAGTGTCAAATGGTTTCCTTTGATTGCAAAATTGTTTGAAATTTCAGGTAAAATGATGGCAGATCCAGGAGTTGGTGCGACAACTCTATTGGCTGACCACATCGGTTCATCATCAATGTCTGACATTAGATCATAACGTTTCATGAGTTTGGTGAGAAATAGGAATTGAGAAAGGTTTTCGAAAGGTTGGTTGATTTCGCGAGGTTGAGATTGCTCGTATCTCCTATCTAAAGGTACACAAAGGTGAAGTCTACGTAACCTTCGGTTAGGGTTACTCTCAGCATCTGGTAATGGTGGCACTGGTGGAGTTTCGGATGAACGGATGTGCATCCAACAAAGGTTTTAGTGTTACAGTAGAAAATGTGCGTCACACTTTTGAATTGTGCGGCGTACTTTGGTTCGCTACAGGAAGTGCGGCGCACTTTTTTATTTTTGCGGCGTACTTTCTGTACTGCAGGAAAAATTTTGGTTTTTTTTAGTGGGAATTGGTTCAATTCTTCAAGGTTATGAAAAATGTGGTTACAAAACAGGATTGTAAGTCCCCGGTAGCGGTGCCAAAAACTTAATGTTCGTTTGCAAGTCTTAAATTTTTATTACAAGGTTTAGAAAAAACAATGGACTAGAATATAAACACGAGAAAGTATACCCTTTCGTTCGTAATATAGCTTGTAGTGGTAAGTCAGGATCGTTCACTGGGACTTAATTTCGTTTTGGTAATCAATATAACAATTGAAGAAAGAAATGATTGAAATAAGAAATAATAGTAACAAGTATGACTAATATGGGATTGTTCGTATAAGTTCGTGATGATGATAATAATGATCGAGATATGTTTATGTAGGTAATGAGTGATAATCCTTTTTCGTAAAAATGGCATTTGCACAATTTACTTTAGTGTGATTCAAGACTTATGTTTGATCAAGCGACTAAGCTTAAAACAAGTTTCAACGAGTTCAATAGTTTATCAAGGTTTCTAAGCGGGTCACTCCAACCAAAGACTCAAAACCATAGATAAGTTCTTAAAAACTTATTATAACAATTTGCGTTTCTCAACGCCAAATTATCGTAACAAATCAACTCTCGATAAAATATGGTTTATAGAACTAGGTGGTAAAATGGTTCTACAACATTAGCTTGAAATCAATTATAAAAGATCATATCATAGCATCATCACTAATTATAGTCACATACCCATATAGTCATAAATAGCTTAGCCTAACGTAGTAATCAAAGTAACAAATGGAAAAGAGTAAGAGAACATCATACTTAGATTTATCGAATGATCAAGTACACAAGTGTCACGATTGTATCGTTTCTCCAAGAATCAAAGGGTGGAATACTCTCATTACAAGTATTTCCCAAAAGTGGATAATACTAAAAATTTTCTAAGAAAGCTAAAATACTCGAGCTATGGGGTATTAGATAGAAGAGGTGTGTGTAAAATGAGTAGAAGTGGCCTCTATTTATAGTGCTGTTGATCCCAAACTTAGATCGATTTAGCTTTATGTATACGAGATTAGATCAAGTAATACACTTAGAGAAACCTTTGTATATGTATATGACAATCCAAGTGTTATGCGGAATTAACACTTAAACAAGAACACAATGATATAAACAAACTTTCACTTTGATTAACGATATCAAACTTGCTTACAATGAAAGTAGTTTACGTATGAAAAACTTATATTGAACATTAACCTAAAGGTATTCTTTTATAGACATAAGAAGCCGTGTACAATAATCTACGTATCAACTATTCTAGGTAAAGATAAATATAGAAAATACATTGTTGTTCCTATCTTTACTAGAAGTAATCTAGAATACAATAAACACGTAGAGTACATCCTTCCATCAGTGCTTGTCTTCAATGTATCAACGCTTGACTTTGTCTTGCCAGCGCTTGATCTGTCAGCGTTTGTTTTACTCCTGTCAACGCTTGTTTTACTCTTGTCAGCGCTCAAGTAGACTGGCTATAATTTATTCCCAACAATCCTCCCCTAAACTTGATATCTACTCTAGTGATCAAGTTTCTGAATAAACATTAAAAACTAGGAGGAATCTTACAAACCTTCTCATATTGGATATAAATAAATCTGATCAAGTCTTTGGCCATGTCACTTGAATAATCAATTTCCAGCTGAGTGTTCTTCATCTTCTCCAAGACTTCCTTGGACATGAAATACTGACCATCCACAAGTAGATACTCAGCAAACTTTGTAGAACTCAAATAATAAACACCAGCAGCTGAATACAACCTCCATTGAAGACCACTGAGATCATCCTCAAGATCCTTCCAAATAGCAGGATCCTCATCTTTTGGTCCACACATTCTCTTGAATGTGGACCACAGTTTTATTCCATTAACTGAAGTTGGTGCTTCAGTCTCATACTTGGCCTCTAATAACCTCCATAGGTCTACCAAGTCTTCTCTGTCAAAACTTGCAAACAAAGATATAAGAGTGGTAAAATTGTGAACCTCTTTTCCATACCTGCCAATCTTCCAAAACCCACATTCATCTTCTTCATATCTTACAATTGGGTTTCTGGAATCAAGTGGTAACACTTGTACCATATCTGAAGCTTCTAATGGTGAGAGCTTGAGGCTCTTTCTTATGACAGCTTCACTTGGATGTAATGGATCCATATCTTTGGGAAACTCAAAAGGAACTCCCCTTTTCACTGGTCTGTGAACAAACATTGCCTTCTTGAGCTCCATTTCCTCTGCAAGTTCTTCTTTTCTTTCGCCAGAAAGAAGTCTTAGAGTGTTTTGTTCCTGCACTCTAACCCAAATGGGATAAGCTCTACATTCTAACTCTTCAAATGTCAATCCAGTCAATTTCTTATAAGTCCACCCTGTTCCATGACATATGAGCAGGATGAAGTACAACTCCTTTCTATCCTTTCTCAAATTTGAGAGAACATTGCTTGCTTTGTGTTTCAAAATGACCTTGCAATCCTTTTGTACTCTGAAAAGAATCTCCAAACCCCATATCTGATCTGAAATGGTCAAGTGTGGATTCTCCATACACCTATCTTCCCAAGCATGGTACATCTGAACCACCTCTGGCATATCAAAGTCAACCTGTAATTTCAACTCATTCAATTTCTCCTTGGCCAGCTCATCACCATACTCAAGTCTTTCTGGTTGTTCTATGATCATAAACTTGAGTCTGAACTAGCTTCATCACTTCCTTCTTGTTCTTCTGAAGTGACAACAAAAGGTGATTCACCCACCTTCTTTCTTTCTTGTTCCACAATTTGTGCAGCCAACCTTCTATCAAATTCAATTTGTGCTGCATTCTTTGGAACAACCTCTTCTACCATAATACCCTTACCCTTATCTAATGGATCAACTGTTGGTAAGGTAGATGGTAATACCTGTGAAGAAACCTCTTTGATGATGGATGATGACTGGGATACATCAACCTCATTTGCAGGTCTGTCAACGCCCAATTCTGCTTTGTCAGTGCCCAAGATACTCATGTCAGCGTTCAAATTCTCCTTGTCAACGCTTAAATTTCCTGCCTCAGCGCCTTTTGCAATTTCCTCCAACATGGCTGTAAATGACAAATTTAAGTTTGTAGGAGAGACTAGAGACGTATCAAAACTTGTTTGTTTCTTCAAACTTGTTAGGGCCTCAGCAACATCCAAAGATTGACCATCATAAGAGCCCTTATCACTCACATTTATTTGTTCATCCTCCCCTTTGGAAGATTCCTCCATCCCTCTCCTTGTACTAGAAGTCTCCAAGATAACAATCCTCTCCCTCAATTGCTTGAGTTCAAGGCCTTGTGTGCTGACAACTTGTACCAAGTCTGCATTTTGATTTTTCAAGCTCATGCAGACAGCCGTCAATTCTATGAGGGTCATTGGTTCCAATCTGCCCTCTTCTAAAATAGGTATTTGACCTCCCAAGTTAGATTCATTGGGCATGGATGAGGTCTTAATGATGGTAGGACTGTCTTGGCCAACTTCTAAGCCAGAACCAATAGTCCCAGCCTCATCCATAACACCAACCACACTTGTGGTGGTGGTTCTCTTTGCTACATGGCTAGGACCACTAGAGGAGAACACTCCAGTAGTCCTTTGGCGTTTTTGTAACCTATATTGGGTTGGGGGAGAAGAAGATGTGGACTGGGTGGATGTGGGTTGGTTAAGGGGTGTTTGGGTCTGTGAAGCATTTGTGTCAACGTTTGAAATAGGCACATCAACGCCAACATTTAACGTGTCAGCGTCGAAGGGTTCTTGGTCAATTTGCATATGTTGTGGTGAAGGTAAAGGTTCAGGTATTGGGTCAATTTGGGGTTGGGGGTCTGGTTGGGGTTGTGCTGCTTCAATGACAGCAATCATAGCTGGGGTGAGTGGTAGGTCACGATGTGGAGGTGAGTTCATCTTCATAAAAATTGCTTTCTTTTGCACAGGGATCTCATAAAAATCATCATGATCCCTAGTGCAGTATCCTTGGACATCCAAAACCATTTGTAAAAATCTGGGATAAGCTAAAGTCATTTTGTTCCCTTTATTTTTACACATGCCCTCAAAAATCATTTTGGAATAATTAAATTTTTACCCAGTAGCAATGCACACAATAGCACTTGCAATAGATCGATTGATCTCATTGTGTGCAGTACACTTGAGACTCAAACATTGCAAAAGGACATGTATTAGGTACTTCCAGGATGGGGGAAACTCCTGTTTATGATATTTATTTAAAGTTCCTTGAGCAGGAAAAGGATAACCCAAAGCCCTTAGTCCTTGTTCTATTTCACTAATGGGAAGGGTGGTTATACCATCAGCATCATCAAGATGCAAAGCTTGGCGTACCAAAGCTTCAGTAACCACCCATGTTCTCCCATGAACAATAGAAGATAATGTAGTCACTCTATTAACTGTTGAGGAACTTACATTGTTCCAAAACTGTTTAATATGTGTGACAGGAATGAGTGGTGCATGAGAAAGAGCATACCTAAAAGGAGATGCGTTCAAATACGCCACCATTTGTGTGTATTGGGGAAACAGAGTATCATCAGCTTCAAGATACGCGACCATGTTGTGTTGACTTCTGAACCCCAATTCCAAATCTGATGGTTTAAACTTTGGTGCCATTGTTGAAAGCTGTTAAAATGATTGAAAAAGATGAAGTTGATAAGAGAAATTTGTGTTAGACAAGAATAATAGGTACCCTTTTTAAAAATAGGAGCCAAATATATAGGAGAAGAAAATGCATGTGATTGGCCCAAAAATAGGCAAGTATTTTCAATATGTATCATGAAAATATTGAAAAAGAATAAGTGTATCTCATGCATTAAATGAAAGTTATCAGCTCCCAAAATTACGGCCTAAAAATATGTCAAAAAGTAACAACTGAGTAGGTCGCATTGAGTGTCAACGGTCAAAAATAACCTATCAACGCCCAACGGCTATATTCTTGTCAACATTTGCCATAGCCATGTCAGCGTCTAAATTGGTCACAACAACGCTTGGAAAAATACTTGTCAGCGTCCAAAAATAAAAATGTTTAAAAATGAAAAATGACCTTAACAAAGTAATTTATCCTAGAGAAGATATCCAAAAAGTTGATTATTATTATAGGGCGGCAAGCACTGTCCAGTTATGCACACTTGCTTATGCAAGATAGACATAAGAGTCCTCTAGTGTCCCTTGCTAACCAAAACTCTTAACAACCAAGTTACCTTATAAAATCCCGTGTTACTCCCAGGTAAATCCCATGACAAAATCATTCCCAAGTGTCCCAACAGACCACAACCAATTCTAGGCCAAAAAATGTCTTGGCAGCATGCATAGTATATCAACTTTGCATGCTACAGTGCCTCATGATTTAGTAAAACTAAATCATACTCACATGTGGACACAATCTAGAATTGTGATAAGAGTATCATATGGATACCCAAACATCCTAAAGGTTCCTAAAACCTCCCCTTAAACTATGATACATATGTTGCTAAAAATATGCATGAACATAAAAAATTTATGTCAAGATAGGAATTAAAAATTCCAACCATCATCCATAAATAAAAACATGCCCAAATGCTTCTCCAATGATCCATAAGCAACTCTGTATCCAATGGTATACTGCTAACACCACCCGCACATTTAGATTGAAAACCACAAAACTAACATTGTTGCTGACAACGCCCCGATAACACTTAACAGCGTTGAGGGAAGCTTTGTCAACGTTAAACAAATATATTGCTGACAACGTCACAAAAACACTTATCAGCGTTCAAGCAACCTTTGTCAGTGTTAGAAAAATATAGTGGAAAATCTAAATCTTCAAAAAGACCAATAACAATGCATTATCCTATACATACTTTTACAAAAAGACTCCAAAACACATATTATGTGAGATTGATCATCCCAATACTTGTTACCAAGTATTGAAACCTCCCAGCATCAAAAGGTTTAGTTAGTAAATCTGACACATTCTCTTCTGTGTCAACCCTATCTGGTTGTATTAAACCCTTTTCAAAACAATCTCTTATAAAATGGTGTCTAATTTCTATGTGTTTAGTTTTAGAATGATGTACAGGATTCTTAATAATGCATTAGGTGCTGTTATTGTCAACAAATATCTTGGTATGCATGAAATTATACTCATTGTCTAACAGCTGGTTCTGAATCCACAAAACTTGTCCACAACAAGCAGCTGCAGCCACATCCTCAGCTTCAGTTGTAGAATTAGCCACCACTGTTTGTTTCTTGCATTGCCAAGATATCAACCTGCTACCAAGAAACTGACATCCACCAGTTATGGATTTTCTATCAAACTTATCACCTCCATAGTCACTGTCTGAATATGCAATCAGCTCCAATGGTGAATCCTTTGGGTACCACAAACCAAGACTAGGATAGCATCTTAGGTACCTAAAGATCCTCTTGACAGCATAAAGATGACATTCTTTGGGAGTCACTTGATGGCGTGCACAAGCACACACAGCAAACATGATGTCAGGTCTAGAGGCTGTGAGATACATCAATGAACCAATCATCGATCTATAGTGCCTGACATCAACATCCTTTCCATCTCCAATCTTTCCCCAAGGGTGTTCTCTATCCATAGGAGTAGTAGCCTTCTTTTCATGTGGAGAAAATCCAAACTTCTTCAAGATCTCTTCTACATATTTATCCTGGGAGATGAAGATACCATCTTCTTTCTGCTGAACTTAGATCCCAAACTTAAATTTGTCATTTACATCCATGTTGGAGGAAATTGCAAAAGGCGCTGAGGCAGGAAATTTGAGCGTTGACAAAGAGAATTTGAACGCTGACATGAGTATCTTGGGCGCTGACAAAGCAGAATTGGGCGTTGACAGACCTGCAAATGAGGTTGATGTATCCCAGTCATCATCCATCATCAAAGAGGTTTCTTCACAGGTATTACCATCTACCTTACCAACATTTGATCCATTAGATAAGGGTAAGGGTATTATGGTAGAAGAGGTTGTTCCAAAGAATGCAGCACAAATTGAATTTGATAGAAGGTTGGCTGCACAAATTGTGGAACAAGAAAGAAAGAAGGTGGGTGAATCACCTTTTGTTGTCACTTCAGAAGAACAAGAAGGAAGTGATGAAGCTAGTTCAGACTCAAGTGTTATGATCATAGAACAACCAGAAAGACTTGAGTATGGTGATGAGCTGGCCAAGGAGAAATTGAATGAGTTGAAATTGCAGGTTGACTTTGATATGCCAGAGGTGGTTCAGATGTACCATGCTTGGGAAGATAGGTGTATGGAGAATCCACACTTGACCATTTTAGATCAGATATGGGGTTTGGAGATTCTTCTCAGAGTACAAAAGGATTGCAAGGTCATTTTGAAACACAAAGCAAGCAATGTTCTCTAAAATTTGAGAAGGGATAGAAAGGAGTTGTACTTCATGCTGCTCAGATGTCATGGAACAGGGTGGACTTATAAGAAATTGACTGGGTTGAAATTTGAAGAGTTGGAATGTAGAGCTTATCCCATTTGGGTTAGAGTGCAGGAAGAAAACACTCTAAGACTTCTTTCTGATGAAAGAAAAGAAGAACTTGCAGAGGAAATGGAGCTCAAGAAGGCAATGTTTACTCCTCACGTGAACATATTCTCATATTTACTTAGTATTATAAATAATACTAACACATATGAGATAATACCAACATCAGCCTTTAACTTTTGTACCCATGTGATCTTAATTCTATGCAAACAACTCACGTTTGCTACTACATACGGAGTACTTCATTTGTTGCTTTCTCTTTATACACTGACAAAGTCACAAGTCGCTCTTATCCTTGATAAACACAAACTCTTGTGACATGTAGAAAGAAGATGGTATCTTGGGATCAAACATTCTCTTCACAATGTAAACCTAAAGTGTCTTCGTGTTCTAGGCGTGGGATTCAATGTATACACGCCTAGATGTTACTTGTAATCGTTTAGTGCAAGTAATCGTTTGGAATAAAGTAATCGTTGGAAGTAAACACCTTGTTCATGTGTCTATTTCAATTCCGCTATGTTTATCATATGAACGAGATGCATATCCTAGTAAGCTTAATCGATTCGTGAATAATGGTTTCCACAAGTGCTGGCTTTGGGAAAATGTGTGCCGCACTTCTCCAAAAGTGCGCTGCACTTTGGAGGTGTGGAATGTGCGCTGCACTTCTGGCAATGTGCACCGCACTTCTGGCAATGTGCGCCACACTTTTGTGCGTTCCAGAATCTTCTCTCAATAGTTTTTGTTTATTTGCACATCAAGGACCCTTCTTTATATATCTTCACTTTCCTTCCTCAAACTTTATACCTGCATGTAAAACGTAATATATTATGTATCGAAATCTCCTGTTATAATACAAAGTGGAATTATAATAACTGTTTGAATATGTATATTTAGGTCGTTATCACTTGCCTATTTTGCAAGCATGTCGTAATGTGATTATATGTGTTTAGTGATAGCTTTCGTGTTGATTTAGATCATAGTGCTTTCGATAGAGTAATCTATACTCATAACGATTTCCGTGTTGATGGATTCACTTTTGACGAAATAGGTTTGCATGTTCGAGATCATGCAATTGGGTTGTAACACCCCCAAATTACCACGCAGCAGAATACCACATTGGGGCGCTACTCATAGCACATCACACAAAATCATAGACAACGACCTCAAAAGAGACGTTCAAAATAATATACAAACTTGTCTAAAAATTTTCCCATCCTAATATATAAAATCAGAGTAGCGTTTGGTCCCAAAAACTGTTACCAACACATCACATTCATCAAAGACATAAAAGTCATTTAGTTCATTTCAAAGGATGAGAAAATAATATAAATTTAGACAAGTAAGCACCAACTTCCTTCTCGCATGCTCCGCTGCTATCCATCTTGATTACCTGAAATACAAGCTTAAAATCATCAACACGATGGTTGAGCGAGTCTATAGGTTTTGCAAATCATCATTTGAACACAAGAATTTTAATCATCTCAAGCTTGTCACACAGACAAGTCATATATATATATATATATATATATATATATATATATATATATATATATATATATATATATATATATATATATATATATATATATATATATATATATATATATATATATATATATATATATATATATATATATATATATATATATATATATATATATATATATATATATATATATATATATATATATATATATATATATATATATATATATATATATATATATATATATATATATATATATATATATATATATATATATATATATATATATATATATATATATATATATATATATATATATATATATATATATATATATATATATATATATATATATATATATATATATATATATATATATATATATATATATATATATATCGATAAATGCCTTAAGCTTATGCAACTGAACGTTAACTAATACCTCAAACCGAGTCACTTACGGCGCCCCTACAACAGGTAATATTGTCATATACCAACGACCTCTTATGCATAATATCCCTTTCAGGTGATCACAAGGATACATACCCTAGGATAAGGCTGTCAAACTAAATAGATCTATCATATGTATTAGCTGTTACCTCCCAAGGTAATTAACAGTTCATGAAATTCAGGGATTTCATAAGACAATGGTACTTAGGCATTTATCATCATATCGGGTCCAACATACCGAAAACAACTTGTGTTCATTTTATAAAACAGCGTGTATTCCCCCTCGCGGGTTAAAAATAATTTACAAGATAGTATAAAGCGAGGCTATAGACTCACCTTAGATAATACATGAAGCTAGTAGTAGTAGTGATCGCCGAAGTGAAGATGCGTCCCAAATATACATGTCAAAAGCCGCCACCTAACAAATAAGGCGCGCGTTAAGACTCGAACTCAAATATCGATATATACTAAGTATAATATGACATAAATTTTATCAAAGTATTCATACGTCATAATTAGTGACATGAACCAAGTGAATCCATACTATCCCATTTATCCCACACTACACGTTTAAACACTTGCACTCTCGACATTGACCCGTCATAAGACGCCAAGTCAACTCGAGTCAAACTATCACTTTACTTCCCTCGGACCAGTAGCTAAGTCATTTATATAATGACTAAACACTTGAGTAAGTCACTGATTAGACTGTATTTATACATAGTCTCATCGTCTAAATCGGGCTTAAAACGCTTAAAATATCGTCAAAATACCCAAAAATATGCCTGTGTTTGTTCATTGTGTATTTCAGGTACGGATATCGTGAATTCACCAAAAGATCAAAGGAATCAAGCAAAAACGAACACGGGAAATGAAGCCGCACAAAGAACCGGACCCGAATCATGTTTTTCCTATCAAGTCCTTGAAGTTTGAAGATTTGGCAACTTTGGTCCCTCATGAATTGAAGACTTGTCATTTTATACCCTTGTACAACCTCAATATTATATGTGGGTCCCTAAAATGATATGATTTTACAAGATTGGCCCTTGAAATTTTCATTTATTGCACCATTGGTCCTTATCCAAAGTTTGAATATTGCTTGTGCCATTTTTGACAACATGGCCAAAGTTATTTACAAAGGATAGAAAGTTTGGCTGTTTTAATTCAAAGTAGCAATAGAATGAGAGTCAAGGGGGCATTTGGGCCAGACACTAAAACCTCACCCCACCACTCATAGCTCTCCACGTCACCTAGACCAGTCAAACAACCAATCACCACACCCTAATTTCCCACGTCACTTTCCACTTACTAAACTTGATAATTGATTTAAAAAAAACAGTTTATTAACTAATTAAGTGGGAAACACCACTTTTAAACCTTAAACCAAATCAAACAATCCTATTTACCCTTCCCCTTCCCATAAACCCTAAAAAAACCCCATTCCTAATTACCCGTTAATCAAAGGGGTTTTGCTCCTAAATTTCCAGATGACTAATTTAACCCATTGTCACCCAAACCCACTCCTAAAATCACTCACACACTCACCCAAGGACCCCACCCGACCACCCCTGCATAAGTCACTCTCACACAAAACCCCATATGGAGACAAGATCAATAGCCCATATTCAAGCTTGCTCCCAAAGCTATCTTGAACGTTCAAGATTAATCTTCAACAGCTGTACATCACAGAGATCACATGTATCCATTTTGACGAATTGACCAAGAGCAATTGAGGAATTTTCATGTTTTAGGGTTTTTGTAACTAGAATGTTCTACTTAGCATTATAAAAGGAGCACCAAACATGTTGGTTTGCCCTTTGTTCCAGTTTTTATGTAAAACATTTTTAGTTATTAATGACAATGAAAGCTACAATCTTTTGGCATAAATTCTGAGTTCCATCATTTTAAATACCTTGTCTTAGTTGAAAATTTAAATTTCAGCTTTGGTTTGTTTACTTTTAAGTTATCAAGTTGAGTTTTGGTTCAAAAAAGTTTGATTGAAAAGTTTTCCTTATAATCTGACTTTCTGAAATCCACCAACACTTGAAGTGAAAGTGGATTGTGTTGTGGATTTCAGAAGTTTCCTTAATGAATTTGTGTGATTTCAAGTATTTGTGGTTCTAAAAAATCTGATTTTTCATTATTTCTTTTAGGCAATAAGCTATAAGCAGCTTAAGTAATAAGCCTGCTTTATAGCTTATTGGCTTGTGTAACAGGTCACCATTTTCTTGGTTTGCTTGTTTCTTAGCAGGTTCATCCATTATCAAGACATATAGGGTACTTGGACTTGTGAAGTCCAATACCATCATTTCTCCACAACAGCATTCTACAAACCATAAGCTCAGCTTTTATGCTGATAGGAGATGGCATGCAGCCATGGAGGGGCCTGGATGTGGGTCCCTCTAGGTAACAAGGCTTGAACCCTCCATATCTGCTTAAATAGTGTGTTTTTAGATTCATTGGATGTGTGTTTATGTGTTAGCTATTTCTGTGCTTTGTTTGTTATTTGTTCATGCTCAATTAATGATTGTATGCTTGTTTAGTTAGGTTAAAATCAGTTTAGATAAGTTTTGTTAGCATTTGGTTTGCAAAAATCTTGTTTCTGAATATAAAGGGGTGTTTGGGTCTGCTTATTAAGTCAAGTAGGTGACATATATTTGGTTTAAAAACAGCTTGAACACACTCCATTAGGGTAGTTATATTAAATAGGCTATTTGGTTTGAGTTAAGTAGGAGTATTCAAGCAATTGCATGCTCACTTGATATATTCTGCCTAGAAAATCAGTAAAGTCATTTTACTGCTCATTTGTAGTGTTTTTGACCTCCCATTTTGTGTAGTTTGATAGATTAGGGTGTTATTTAGAGCTTGTTACTGGATTGGTGTGATTTTGTGACTTCATCACCAAGATCTTGGCCTTTAAAATTCGTCCTAGAACCAATTGCACCAGCAAAGTCCATCAGACCCCATTTTTGACATACAGTAACTGATCTTTGCCTATTTGTGTGTGATATTTGTACTGTGCTTGTGTGTTTTTCAGTTTTAACTGACTCCCCACACTTCCATGAGTGTGGGGGTTCCCCTCTTGTCCATTAATTCCAAGAATCAAGCTTGCAATCAAGCTTAATTCCACCAGACCTGCATTTAGCACTAGCAGTGGGAACTTCATTACCCCTGCTAGTGTTTCTGTTAGTACTGCCTAGCTAACTGCCAAAAACAAGCAAAGTGTCACTTTCAGTTTCCATTATTTTTGTCTTTAGTGACCCAAATTAGGAATTAGGGGTTCAAACTTTTTCCATTATTTTTCTTTTTTAATTTCTGATTTTTCAGTATAATTTAATTTACAGTTACTGTTCATTTAGTATTTTTTAGGTTTAATTGTTATTTTTAATTACTTTTAATTAGGCTGTTTTTGTCTTTTAGTGTAGAAAATCAACATTTTTCAGTTTTAAAATTTTTCATAGATTAAGAAAACTAGTTTAAGATTTTTTAGTTTAAGAAATATTTACTGTTCACCTTTTTAATTATTTTTTATAATTAAATTAGATTAATTAGGGTTTTATTATTAAACTGTTTTGTCTTTTAGTGCAAATTTTTACCTTTTTCAAACTTTTTCAATTTTCTACTGTTCATTAGTGTAATTTAGGATTTTTAAAATTGTCAAATTATTTTTGGCATTATTTTATTATTTTTTATGATTATTTTAGTTTAAAAATAGTTTTTAGTCATTTAAAAATAGAAAAATAGTTTTGAAAATTTGGGAAAAATAGCTTTTAGTCTTTAAATAATATATGTGACTTATTAGTTCAATAAATTAATATTTTGGGCATTTTGTTAATTATATTTAATTTTTGGGCTTTAATTAGCATTAAAAATTGAATATTTAATTAATAAAAGGTTTTAAAATATATTTGTTGGATTTTTATTCTTATTTATATTATTTAAGACTTAGTTTTAATCTTTAATTAATTTTTAGGTTTAATTTTTAATTTTGTCGCGTTTTACGTAATTACGTCATCGTTTTACGTTAATTCGTCGTAGTGTAATCGTAATCGTAGCTCGTCTTTTCTTTTTCTCTCTTAAACCAAAAACGTCACTAATCCAAACATTGTTATTTTATATATATTGGCACATTAATACACACACCTCCTTCGAGAACGAACTTGGAATTTATTCGTCTTCACGGTTTTCCTAGATCGTGTCGATTAATACATACCACATTTATACGTTATTTTTCCTAAAAGACGTGTTTACTACACCTATCAGTCACCATGTCCAATAATGAATACTCAAACTCACACCACACGAACATTGAACTATGTGTCCAAAATACAAATCAGCAAGTACACTCCAAATGTACACACCGATCTACCCTATCTAGACTTGTCCGATTTCGATGAAACTTGGTATCAAGGTCTCTTATAACATGTATAAGACCCTAACAAAGTTTGAGCCAAAGCTCACACTTTAAAACCCATCAGCTCGACACTTTACTTGACTCTAAAATTTGGGACAGAATGTGTACCCGTTTTATTAAACCGTTTATACCACTTTAAAAATACTATCTTGACCTTTCGTCTTTTAAACTCACTACTAGACTCATCATACTAAGTTTATAAACTTTAAAAAACCAGTGGTATCAATTATCTAACCATGCCTAAACTCCCCGAGAGTCGACCTAAAAAATCAGCCACAATTTCAGATTGTGCCGATTTGCTTCTCCCGGTACACGAATACTAAAACTAACATAACCTTTTATCCGTAATGAGTTAAGAGCTCATTCAAGCGGAAAAACGACCATCTTGAAGATTAATACAACTATATCACATCATTTCTCAGCCTATATTAACTCAAACCCACGAATTTATTTAACAAATAATCTGCCCAAAATAACTTTTTCAAAATGACTCAATTCTCCATTTTCACCAACATGCATCATCAGGCATCTCATCCCAACATCCAATCTATCATTCCTAACATCATAACCATCTCCTAACACCAATATGTCATCCTAAGATTCACTTGATCAAAAATTTCATGCATGTACTCAAAACTTCATTTATAACAATAATAATACAATCTTATACCCATAAAAATAGATCAAACAATCTTGATCATCATGAAAATAATTTAGAAAAATGAAAGTTGTTGCATGTAAATGAAAATCATACCAATATGTTCATCTTTAGATTTCAAACATGGGCCTTATTTTACTTTTCAAGGATTCAAGCTAAATTTTCAAGATCAAGGGGTGTTTGTTTGTTCTTGGTTCACGACAAAAGAAAAGGGAAAGAAAGAGAGAGATTTTGATGAATAAAAACTTGTGTGTGTGTGTGTGTGTTTTATGAGGAGAATTTTCCTTTTATATGGTGGTTTAGGGTAGATTTTGCAAATACTGAATAGTTTTGAGCTAAAATGTAAATATTAGTTAAAAAGCGGAAAATAACTACCAGTCAATTTTATAAATATTTACGAGAGTCGGGTTTCGTCCCGGATTCATAAAAATATAAATATAGTTTGTTAAGTCGATTACTTTAATAATTAAACGCCCATAAAACGAAATAGTAAAGTTCACTCGACTTAATACGTAATGAAATAAAAATTTCAAAAATCTCAAATATCGAAATAATCGATACTAAAATATAATATTTGGGCATCTATTGGTAACACGATCACTATTAGTACTCTTCAATCGTCACAATAATTACATATAGCCACACATTACCAGTTTCAACGTAAATGGTCAAACAATACAATACTTACCATTACTTAGGAATTCAAAATCCGTTACATAGTTAGGGTAAAATAATGGCGTTAAGTTCGGGTTATTATATGGGTGTTTTTTACGACAAGTAATAATTACCTCGTCTTGAAAAATTCTGTAAAATTTTCGATAGCTAATGAGTGTGAAAACACTTATTCTTTTACCATTTAATTATAATAATAACCAAGACAAAACGTGTATTTTATGTCGTAAATGTCGGAATTATGTGTGGTTTGTGTTTTTGTTGTGATTTAGGAACAAAATGTGAAAAGGGAAGAAAACACAGGCTTTTTACAAGCTTTTATCGAAAAAATGAGAAAAGACGAAGTCAAAAGATCAAGAGTGTAAAAAGAACGGAAGTCCAAGGCCTATTCTGAAGATTTATCGAAGAAAAAGTCTAAAGACGGAAGTTTAACGAAGTCGAGGAACCCAAGTCTAATAAAAGAAGAAAATTATAAGACGAGTTCAATTTATATCGACAAATCCCGAGACGACGTCGAGAAAGACAAAGACTTTAAATCGAGTCAAGACGTGAAGAAAGAAAGAAGAAAACATCAACATGTACTCCTCCTATAAATACCTCCTAATATGTCATTAGGAGGGAGTAGTTAGTGTTAGATAATTTTAGATAGTTTTAATATTATAAGGTAATTAGGAGTAGCTTAATATCACTTTCTCTCTCTAGCTTTTCTTAATGTTTTAAGCTTTTTCATTAATCTTGTAATTTGAATCTTTAATCAAATTAATTTCAAGCTTTTTCAATTAATCTTTCTCATTCTACCTTTCTTTATTTTTAATCTTGTTTTGATTTAGATAATCATGTAGTTTGTTAATAATGTTCTTGATTGATTGATGTTTGAGTTTGATTGTGCTTATTGATCTTTTAGTGTTGGATTTTTATAACTTATAGTGTTTTAGTGCTTATTGTGTTATTTTTCTTATTTTTTAATTAAGTGCTTATTAGTTTATTTTTATAACAAGTTGATTTTAAATATTTTGATTATTTAGTGTTTTTGATAGTTTTTAAATTTTGGCTTATTTGTTTTTTCTTAAAATCATTTTGGTTAACTTTTTAGATAAGTGCTTATTTGGTTTTAGCTTATTTTTAGTTTCTGCTACTTTTGTTCTAATCCGGGTTATGCCAAAACCCTAATATTCTGACTTAGGTGTAGGATTCATTTTCCTAAATTGCACGTTTAAGGGTTATCCCGAATTAGGTGTTGGATTTGTTTATTCAGACTTAGGTTCCCTTATTCCGAATTGAGTTTAGAACCTGATTCCGAATTACGTGCAAGAAGCATATTCCGAACAAGGTTTAGCACGTGTATTCCAGATTACATGAATGATCAACATTCCGAACTAGGTAAGTCATCATATTCCGAATTGGGTGTTGGACAACCAGATTCCGAACTGCTTGTAGAGGTGGATTCCGAATTAGTTACTTCATCCCATATTCCGATTAGATCTTGATCCTGCATTCCGAATTAGGTTAGGGACTTGTATTCCGAACTACATCATGAACATGCATTCCGAATTACATTCAGGACTAGATTCCGAACTAGGTAGGGTATTATTGATTATGAATTAGGTGCTAGTTCTTGTATTCTGATTTAGGTTGCAAGTTGTGATTCCGAATTGTGATAGGATTTTGGATTCCGACTTATGATTTCTAGTTTTAGTTTTTAAACTTTTTTTTCCCTGACATTTTTCTTAAAGTGTTGTTTTAATTGTTTTACTTTATTTTAAATTTCAAGTTTGCATTTTTATTAAGTTGTCAAATTTACTTTTAAAAGTTTTTAATTTTTCGTCAATTATTTTTAAGTCTTATTTTTTACTCTTAATTTTAAAGCTTCCACTTTTACTTAACGACATTTACATTTTCATTTTTCATCTTTAGTTTAAATTAGATAATCATTTCTTTATTTTCCACCAAGAACAACTGAGTCGCACTCTTAACCGGTAATCAATTCGAATAGACCGTGAACAATGAATCTTTTTCATACTTGGTAAAAACCATGTATTAAATGGCGCCGTTGCCGGCTCTTTTCGTGAACATTAACGGTTTATTGTGAGAGACGCGTTGGATTTTGGGATCCGTTCACTCTTGAGCGTTATTTTTCTTGTCTAATTTTCAAAAAAAAAAAATCAAAAATCCATAAAAACTAAAAATTTCATAAATCCAAAAACATATGAAAAATCTTATAAAGCATTTCTTTTTCAAAGTTTTGCACCAAAAATATTTTCTTTTTCACGTTAACTTTATTTCTTCTATTTCTTTGCTTTTCTTTTCTTTTGTAGGTGTATGCGTACTCGTTCACGCAAAAAAAAGTCCATTCAAGCCGCTATTATTGATCCTCCTGTTGTAGAGCCTCCCGTTGTCAAGACAATGGAGAATCCTCCAATGATCAAGCTCTTACAATCACACGCCGAAGGAAACGATGATGCGATTGTGGTGCCGGCTATTGACGCCAACAACTTCGAGCTCAAATCTGGTTTCATTCAAATGGTTTCCGCAACACCTTTCTTAGGTCTCACTCATGATGATCCACACGATCACATCAAAGGTTCGCACACTTACCCAATACTGTTAAATACAATGGGGTTTCACAAGGGAAAAGCCCGGACTTGGCTTGATAAGGAACCACCCCAGAGTATTACAACATGGACGGACCTTGAGACAAAGTTTATCAATTACTTTTTTCCACCCACACGTACTAACTCTTTGCGGAATGACATTATCAACATTGAACAAAAGTACGGTGAGACATCTAGTGAATCTTGGGATCGTTTTAAGGAACGTTTAGGAAAGTGTCCACAACACAGTTTTACAAAGATACATCAAATTAATACTTTTTATAATGGATTAAGTTTGAATGACCAAGACTCACTGAATAGTGCCGCGGGGGTAATATTTTGGTTAAAACTATGAATGAAGCTTGGGCTATCATTGAAAACAAAGCTAAACTCCAAACCAAGAGTGTTAGGGATATTATGGCTACTGCCAGTGAGAGTGAAGTCACTACTCAAATTAAGGAGCTTACTTCTATAGTAAAACACCTTGTTCTAAGAGATAACCCTCCCACTCAACATGCCCATGCTCTTAATATAACTTGTGAAACTTGTGGTGGGCCACACTCTTATGCTAATTGTGATAAAGCTTATGATCAATCTCACGGGGAAGTGTATGCTTACAACAACACCGAGAGAGTTCATTTCAAGCCTAATCTCGATGTTAATCACTTGTATTACAACTCGACAAATTACTTGGCTCCAACGGCTTTCAACAAAGACCACCCCCACCCACCCATAACAACCAAGAGCTACCAAGAGCAAATGTTCCACAAAATGCTAATGTGAGGGGCTCAAATGCAAATAAGGGAAATTACCAAATGCACAATCAAGGCTTCCCAAACGAAGGTTTCAATCCTTAAGGTTTTCCACCTTATAACCAATACCCAAACCAAGGTTTTCAACAACAAGGCTTCAATTTACCTCATCCACCAATGGACTTGGTTTTGAAAAAATTGAATGAACATGAGAAAATAATGCGAGCAATGCAAGAATCTAATTGACAAATGCAAGAGTCCACGGATAGGAAATTCGTTAAAATGTTACAAGCCCTGCGTCCCCAAGGTGCTCTTCCTTCTACCACCGAAACAAACCCTAGAGCTAATGTGAGTGCTATTACTACACGCAGTGGAGAAACTTTAGTAGGACCTTTTATCCCTCCCCAAGTTACTCCATCTACACCTCCTCCACCTTCATTTATCCCTCCTATTCCCACTCCAAGTACTAGTTCTCGATTACCTTCTCCACCTCTCATGGAAGAAGTACCTAAGAACAACCCTTCACCAACCCTACCTCCCACCTCTAAACCTTCTACTTCTCAACCTTTAACATCTCAACCTTTACCTGCTACACCTACACCACCTAAACCTAACATCCCTTATCCTTCTCGGTTAGACAAATGCAAATTCCTCACAAAAGAGGATTCTCAAGTGACTTCCTTTTTGAAGACGATCTCCCAAATGAATTTCAACAGTAGCCTCGTTGAAGCACTTGTCCAAATGCTGAAATTTGTAAAAGCATTCAAGGAATTGCTTAGTAAGAAGGAAAAGATGGCTGAGTTTGTCAACACACTCTCAAATGAAAACTGTTATGCAGTCATTCTTAAAGAACTTCCGGAAAAATTTGGAGATCCCGGACGTTTTGTGTTGCCTTGCATTTTTAACAAAGTTGAAGAATTTACTGCCTTAGCCGATCTCGGGGCAAGTATAAATTTGATGCCTTTAAGTCTTTGTAAAAAGCTATCATTACCCGACCTTACACCAACAAAGATGACTCTTGAGCTAGCAAATCGAACTCTCGCTTACCCCGTTGGTATTGTCGAAGATGTTTTCATTAAAGTTGGTACCTTCACTTTTCCGGTCGATTTTGTTGTTGTTGATTATGAAATGGACCCTCGTATTCCGTTAATGATTGGATGGCCATTTTTTAGAATCGGAAAATCTATAGTCAATGTGGCCGAAGGTGAATTAATCTTAAAGGTCAGGAATGATGCACAAGTCTTTAAGATTGGGAAGATTACAAGTAAGTCAAACGGAAAATAATCGGCGAAAATGATTAATGTGCTTCAAGAAGAGGTTATTACTACTTTGGAAAGTTTTAAGCTTGATGACTTTGTTGTATATGATAATCCTCTTTTCGAGTCTTGCTATGATAATCCACTTTTCCAAGATGATGTGGATGATTTTGATGATTCTCTCTCCAATTTGGATCCCCACCAATTTATGATTTTCCACCGATCTATGATGATTATGATGATGATTATAGTTCCGATGGGAATGATTATGATAATTTTGCTTCAGAGTATAAAGACATGTCAACTTATGATGATTTTGATGATGTTGATACTCTCTCGAGTGATTCTTCACGTGATGACCTTGCTCCTACTTTTGAGGAAGATCCTCAACCGAACACTCTTGATACTTTGGATAATTACTCATTCGAGGAAGATTTTGCCACTTTTCTTAATACATACTTTCCCAATGAGAATGATTCTCCTCCTTTGGACTTTTACTTTGGTTTTTATCCTCATTCAGATATTCAGAAACCCGTTTCAAAGGAGAAGAAACCGGAAGACACCAACATCCGTAGTACTTATGTTTTGACACCTCTCTATCCACCTTCGCCGGATGAGATTGTGCGATTTATGAGCGGCTCTTCTTCAAATTCTACTGAGCCTGAGTCTTTTTTTCCCCTAAAGGAAAAGGCGTTTGATCCAAGTATCACGATCTTCAAGCCATTTCAGTATCAATCTGATGAAATAAAAGGAAAGATTTTTGGAAACAATGGAGCTATGCTTACACTTCATCCTACTTTCTACCACCGTGCTCAACAACTGCTTAAGGGAACCTTTCCTACTCTTCTCTGGCTTGCCTTGTTCACCTTAAGCTTGTGCTATTTAATGGATGAAAACCATGTATTTGATTCCGGTGGATGTGTTTCAATCTTCTTACTATGCTAATCAAGGTCGAGTCAGGCTCACGACTCGGTGAACAAAAACAAGCGCTTCTCGGGAGGCAACCCGAGTATCTATCCTTTTATTCCGTTTTTATAATAAGTGTAGGGGAGACCCTAGTATGTGTTTGTTATTTTATTTCTTATCATGTCCAGGGGTTCGAGCTTTCAAAGATCCATTCTTGATGACTTTTGACGACCCGTGATTTCGTGTACCCGTCTTCCCGGTTCTATCCTAAACTCTTTTGATTCATTATTTTATCATTTATGATTGAAATGGGAATCATTTTAGTTGTCTTTTCCTTAGCAACATTTAAACAAAGTGCACAATGTCCTAAGTGTAGGGGAGGTTACTTCCACATGCTTAAATATTCAGGACAATGTTTATATTAAGTGTAGGGGGGACTTCTATCGAAGTTAAGTGGGCTTTTCCTTGTATTTGTCCTCATTTTAACCAGAAAATTGATTTTTCGACATTTTTCAAAATTTTTAATCTATTTTGGCCTAGTTTTATTTCCTTTTATTATCTTTATTTTCTTTCATAACTAGAATAAATTTTAATATATGGTTTAAATAAGTTTAAATATCTTAGATATATTAGGCCCGTCATGAATCTTTTGACTCAACCCGAGTTTACTTACCCAAGTTTACTCTAGCTAGTATCCTTAACGCGTTTAAGTCAAGTTTTGCTAGGCTTTTATATAGGGGACTTTAAAACGCGAAAGTCTTAACTCTTACGGGTTAAGAACAAGAACTTTTCGCAAGTTCCTATAATTGATCCTAGAAACTCGTTTATCAAGGGAACCTTAAAATGCAAATTCTAAACTTGAAAAAGTCTAAGAAGATGGAAGATCCTATAGACGACTTGAAAACCCAAAACTTTGATTTAATAGGCTAAGAATCCACGAGTCTCATTCCTTGAGATTTTAAATTGTGGAGAACGAGAGATGATAGAGTCAATTATAAGTTTGGTATTCTTTCATGAATTTATGTGAGTTAATTATGAGCTTTTTCTCCCATCGCTTGTTAATAAATTTAATTGTAATAAGTAAGGTTGTACGATTTGAAAAGTTACTTAGCTTCTAGCACAAGATCGTTTAAAAGTTGCTCGATATTAATTAAAGTTCATAGCCAAGGCATAACTTATTGAAGCGGGATGCGAAGATTGGCGAGTCCGAAAAGGTCCTAACAAGACATGAGGGCTACATTTTGTTGCTAAAGATCCAAAATTGATGTGAAGAATCATTTATCAAAATTCAATATGAAGGATCAAGACACACGACGAAAAGCAAATACTCCCCTAAAAGATCATGGAGAAATCTATCCAAAAAGGCCCTAACAAGGTATGAGGATAAATATATCCAAGTCCTAAAAGGAGGCGGATCGTTGTATATCAAAATCCCAAATAACGATTGGAGAAAAATGAAGAAGTCGTGGTCCAAATATGAAGAATCTCTCAAAAACTTCAAGTGAAGAAATTCCTATTATGAAGAGAAGACCACTATTTCAAGAACGTCTCTCAAAGATTTGAAGTATGAAGTCAATGCCAAATATCGATCCGAGAAAGGTCTCAAGTCGTGAAGCGAGTTATTCAATGATATGAACTTTAAGAGGTCCCGAGAAGCAGTTTTAAAAGATTTTGTCCTTTAGCTAACTATTGATTAAATCGTCCTACTTTATTTTCAGCCTAAATAACTATCTAAATAAATCAACAATGCATCCTCGTGATCATTCAAGACAACAATAAAATATAAGAGATACACCTAGGAATAAGGGAGTCTAAGTGAATAATTGGGCCACATGAGTTTGTGTTAATTTACTAACTTATAATAACAATGATCTCGTTTTTAAGCTTGGTTTGGGGAACGTGAAACTTGAGGGTGATAAACATTCATGACATCCAAAGCCTTAATGTAAGTCTTCAATCTCTTTATTTGTTTTTCTTCCTTTAATTATGTATTATGTTTAATAAAGTCCAAGGTGGGTTAATTATGATGAAAAATGTAAAACATGCTTTGTAACTAATGCATTGCATGAGGGCAGTGCAATGGTCAAGTGTAGGGGATTTAATAAGTGTGAAAACACTTATCCTTTTACCACTTAATTATAATAATAACCAAGCCAAAACGTGTATTTTATGTCGTAAATGTCAGAATTATGCGTGGTTTGTGTTTTTGTTGTGATTTAGGACCAAAATGTGAAAAGGGAAGAAAACACAGGCTTTCACGGGCTTTTATCAAAGAAAACAAGAAAAGACGAAGTCAAAAGATCAAGAGTGTAAAAAGAACGGAAGTCCAAGGCCTATTCTGAATATTTATCGAAGAAAAAGTCTAAAGACGGAAGTTTAACGAAGTTGAGGAACCCAAGTCTAATAAAAGAAGAAAATTATAAGACGAGTTCAATTTATATCGACAAATCCCGAGACGACATCGAGAAAGACAAAGAATTTAAATCGAGTCGAGACGTGAAGATAAAAAGAAGAAAACATCAACATGTACTCCTCCTATAAATACCTCCTAATATGTCATTAGGAGGGAGTAGTTAGTGTTAGATAAATTTTAGATAGTTTTAATATTGTAAGGTAATTAGGAGTAGCTTAATATCACTTTCTCTCTCTATCTTTTCTTAATGTTTTAAGATTTTTCATTAATCTTGTATTTTGAATCTTTAATCATCTTAATTTCAAGCTTTTTCAATTAATCATTCTCATTCTACCTTTCTTTATTTTTAATCTTGTTTTGATTTAGATAATCATGTAGTTTGTTAATCATGTTCTTGATTGATTGATGTTTGAGTTTGATTGTGCTTATTGATCTTTTAGTGTTGGATTTTAATAGCTTATAGTGTTTTAGTGCTTATTGTGTTATTTTTATTATTTTTTAATTAAGTGCTTATTAGTTTATTTTTATAAAAAGTTGATTTTAAATATTTTGATTATTTAGTGTTTTTGAAAGTTTTTATATTTTGGCTTATTTGCTTTTTCTTAAAATCATTTTGGTTAAGTTTTTAGATAAGTGCTTATTTGGTTTTAGCTTATTTTTAGTTTCTGCTTATTTTTGTTCTAATCCGGTTATGCCAAAACCCTAATATTCTGACTTAGGTGTAGGATTCATTTTCCCGAATTGCACGTTTAAGGGTTATCCCAAATTAGGTGTTGGATTCTTTTATTCAGACTTAGGTTAGAATTCCCTTATTCCGAAATGAGTACAGAACCTGATTCCGAATTACGTGGAAGAAGCATATTCCGAACAAGGTTTAGCACGTGTATTCCGGATTACATGAATGATCAACATTCTGAACTAGGTAAGTCATCATATTCCGAATTGGGTGTTGGACAACCAGATTCCGAACTGCTTGTAGAGGTGGATTCCGAATTAGTTACTTCATCCCATATTCCGAATTAGATCTTGATCCTACTTTCCGAATTAGGTTAGGGACTTGTAATCCGCACTACATCATGAACATGCATTCCGAATTACATTCAGGACTAGATTCCGAATTAGGTAGGGTATTATAGATTCCGAATTAGGTGCTAGTTCTTGTATTCCAAATTAGGTTGCAAGTTGTGATTCCGAATTGTGACGGGATTTTGGATTCCGACTTATGATTTCCTGTTTTAGTTTTTAAACTTTTCTTTCCTGCCATTTTTCTTAAAGTGTTATTTTAATTGTTTTACTTTATTTTGAATTTCAAGTTTGCATTTTTATTAAGTTGTCAAATTTACTTTTAAAAGTTTTTAATTTTTCGTCAATTATTTTTAAGTCTTAATTTTTAGTCTTAATTTTAAAGCTTCCACTTTTACTTAACGACATTTACATTTTCATTTTTCATCTTTAGTTTAAATTAGATAATAATTTCTTTATTTTCTACCAAGAACAACTGAGTCACACTCTTTACCGGTAATCAATTCGAACAGACCGTAAACAATGAATCTTTTTCATACTTGGTAAAAACCATGTATTAATAGCGTTATGTCCTATCCATGCGATTTTTTTTCGTATGATGTAATTCCTTTTATTGAAACTCGTGGACGATATATATTTCGATTTGGCCGATGTGATCACCAAAAGCTTTGAATTGATTGTCGTATTGAAAATATTTCAAATGCGCCTACTTCTTTCGCCTCATCACTTGTCATGTGGATTTTTAGAACTTATATCAAACGCTGCAAGTTTGATAAGCTAGTAGTAATGTACCTTGAGGCAATTTGAAAAATTGACGACTTGTTAATTTTTCGCTTCCAATGGCTTCTCCTTCAGTTATGTGTTCATCTTTCTTTATAAGGATTGAAGCTACAATAAAACCCTTCATTTGTGCCCGTTATGTATACACGTTGCTTTGCATTTTGTTCATTCAAGCATCACTAGAAATGTCAACGATGACTTGTGTATTCCCCACATCTTCGTCATTTAACCGAAGACAATTGAGATGAATTAAGCGTCGGAACGTTGCTTCCTAAAAGGGTAGCCACTGTAGTAACCCAAAAATTAAACTCAACATTTAGACTGATATCTAATACTATTCCTAGTATTCAAATCAATATTTATTACTCGACTTTTATTTATCATGTTTGTTCGACGAATAATATTGAATTATTGACTAACCGACAAGGTTAAGTCTTTAACGTATCGAATACGTGTCATTTATTATTATCGGAAAGGTCTATGTCCATCATCGACCGTAATATCCTCGTTGTGACATAGAAATATATTTTATTGTCGTCGTTTTAATTTTTTGTTTTACGAGCATTTTTCGTAATTTACAATAAACCTTTAAGCGTCATTCGTTGATATACCGAATTAACGTTTATTAAACTATAAGCCCTCGTTTATTTATCAAAATACCAATGTTCTCTGAATGTCGATGTTTTTGTTTTATATTGAGCGTTTATTTTTCGTGTTTAACACGTATCTTCTAAATCGCGAAACTTTCAAAATATCGGGTTTAAATAATACCCGTTTTCCCAAATTAAAACACAAATTTACTAAGTAATTCATATTTTTTTACCCACCAAGTGAGACGGACAAAACAAGAAATACACGTGATATTTCAAATGAAATGTAACACGTGTATAATAGAAATACACGTACATTGATTTTTAGATAACATTGTCTCATAAGTCAATCTAAAAAAAATTCACTTCATTGACATTTTTCTTTAGCTTCTGCCGAACACCTCAAGCTCAAAGGCATATAACCCTTTTCGAATTAGTTAGCTACAGAATATAAAAACAAGAAGGTGAATGATATTAGTTTTGTTCTTGGAGTAATTTCAGTGTTAAACAATCATCATCAACGTCATAGTTTTTTTTATTTATTCGGAGCTGATGTTATAATGTTATATGCATAGGTATATAACTCTTGACAAATCAATATTTGATATTTGGTGATTGCCTTGAAAGCTAGAGTTTTGGTTCAATATCTTATTAACTTTCTTCATTTGTTTGGTAAGAGATTATTTCATTTTCTTTTATGTCCATATTTTCTTATAATGATATATGTATATTTCTCATTTAATCTATGTAAACATTATTTTACTCCTGTAAATGTAATATATAATATGGTTTTAATGGTTTTTGGACATTGTATATGTGATTTGTAATGAGAAAAACAAGCCAAGGCAAGCCCTAGATTAAGTTGTGATAGTTGAAATTTCGAACAATGGCTAAAACGTGCTATATTATCAAACTCAGCAGTTTTTAAACTTTGGATAATAGTACATGATGATAGGCATTCGTTTTGTGGCTATTTCTCCGGGTGACTCGTTTTGCGACGATACCCGGTGAATTAGATATGACGGAAACGATAAAAAGTGTAAAATCTGAACATGATGTGTAAACGGAATGAAAACTGATATAGGAACTCATAACCAGTGAAAAAGGTAAAACTATGGGTTGTAGATAACATCATAAACAACTAGAATCAGTTGGATAGTTTATCAATTCATTACGGTCTAGAAATGGCGGCCGAAATGGTGGAAACGAAGTTGGCTGCGAATGACAGCCAACACTTCTAAGTATGAAAACGGGTCATTAATCTACGATTAAACATAAGTTAAGATTAACTGGATTTGAGATCAGTAAAGTACATGAGTTGAGGATAATTATGATATAAAGAACTTACCTTGACGACTTACGGTTTAGTAGAATCGATCTAATCTACGAGGCATGTTGGGAAAATTGTAAGAATTGGACTATATTTAATTAACGTAAAAATTGATGATTTTAATAAAAATCGAGGTGGTATGACTCACTTATTGGGAAACAAGGACTCATTTACATACTGATAACTATAAGATCCGAGACCCGACCAACGTGACATCTTAAGTCAACAACGTTTGGAGGCGTTTTATAACCCGAAAAGCTTAGAAAGTGGACTTCCGCCACAAAAGCCTAACTTACACTTGTTATGGCTATGGGGCCATTATTGGACCTGAGATTTATAATAAGTTTGGATAATGGGATTGAAATGGACTAAGTCATATAAACTTGTAATGGGCCACTGATGAGACTGTAATTATACATAGTCTCATCGTCCAAATCGGGCTTAAAATACTAAAAATATCATCAAAATACCCAAATATATGCTTGTGTTTGTTCATTGTGTATTTTAGGTACGGATATCGTGAATTCCCCAAAAGATCACAAGAATCAAGCAAAAACGAACACGGGAAATGAAGCCGCACAAAGAACCGGACCCGAATCCTGAATTTCCAAAATGGTCCTTGAAGTTTTGAAGATTGTCAACATTGGTCCCTCATTTTTTAATATTTTGCAAGAAAAGTCCTCCAAGAATCAAATTATACAAGTATGTTCCTTGAAGATTGAAGTCATGACATGTTCAGCCCTTCAAGATTGGTCAAGATACATTTTTGGTCCTTGTTATAAAGTTTGAAAAACCCTTGTGCCATATTTGACAAATGATTCAAACTTATTACAAAGGGACTTTGGTTATGAGCTGGTAAAACTGATTTGACAAAAGAAAGGGAGACGGGGGACTAAAGTTGCCCAGACAAGGAACTTATCACCACCAATACCTAGCCGCCACGTCACATTTGACTTTTGACCACCCAATCACATTCATTCTACCATCCACCTCACTAATCCACTAATTTTTAAACTGATATTAATAAATCAGTTACTTTTTTTGGTGGCAAACATAACTTTTAAATCTAATCTCCCCCAAAACGGATCTAATCCCCCTAATCACCCCTTAAACCTTAGATAACCCCAGGTCCAATGAACCTAAATCCAAAGGGTTTTTGGTCCTAATTGTCCAGATCACTAATTCATGTTATCCTCACCTAAACCCACACCAAAACCGTGATCCCAACACACCCATGTGTTGGATAGGACCCTCCCCTGCTGCGTCTTTTTCACACAACCCCCAACAAGGAGACCAAATCGACCACCCACATGTGTTCCTTCCTCCCAAAGCCAAAATTAACAACCAAGATTAAAAGAGATAGCTGGCAAGTCACTTTCATTCACAAGCTGCCAATTTGACAAAGAACTCAAGGGTATTTTTGGATTATCAGTTTATTAGGGTTTTAAGATTCTAGATAGTTCTTGTTTATCTATAAAAGGAGCACCAGACTTGTTGGTTTGCACTTGTTCCATTTTTTTTAAAACACTAGTTTTATTAATGAAAATGAAAGAATTTGGTTTTTACAATCTCTGAGTTCCTCTTTTAATTGCTTTCTTAGTGTAACATTCATTTTAGTTATAAGGTTTTCAAAGTTTGTCACATTTCAAAAGGGTTTTTAGAAATAAGTTTTTAGGTTTTGGAAAAATATTTCATAAATCTAGTTGCAACACTTTGATGAAGTGAAAGTGGACTCAAAGTGTTGATTTTCAAGATTTATGTTCAGTTTTCTGTTAAGTTTAGTGTAAGAAAGGATCTCAAAAGGTTTGGTTTCAACAAAGTTTTCTTTCATTGAAAAATTTGTTTTCATTTTTTTTATGTTCTTGATTAACAACTCACTGTATCAAAAGCTACAAGCTAACAGCTTTTAGCCTTTGATACATGAACTTGTCTTGTGGTCTTGTGGATGTGTGCAGGTTTCAAGAAACAAGAAGCATAATTCATTCCACTTCCTTGTCTCATTTCATCACATTTTTTTGAAGATATTTGTGCCTTGGGTCCCACTTGGATTCCAATAGCAGGCATCCTCTACACGTCCATAAGCTCATACAGGCTCTCAAAAGCCCATTGGGAGAAGGATTCAGCTAGGTTTGGCTTAGAACCCTCCTTATGTGTCTTTGTAGAATTTTTATGTGAATTGGGTGATTTGTAAGAAATCTGTCTAAGTGTTAGATTTTCTTGTTTGATATTGTTGTTTGATGTTTATTATTCATGTTGAGATACATTTAAATCAGTTTGTCCAAGATTTGCTCTATGATTCTTTGTTATTTCCATTTTCAGAAAAATGAAGGGGTGTTTAGGTTTAGGGATTTGACAGCTTTAAGTGACAGTAAACCTATTAAACACCACTCATACACACTACTTAGGTTAGTAATAGGTTGAGGTCAGTAAGTTTGTTTAAGTTTAATATAGTTTTGTAGAAGTTGCATGCTAAAAATTGCATAAAACTGGGTTGGAAAACAGTAGACTTAAAATCAGATAGATTGATTGATTTTTGTTCATTGAATCTTTGCTTATTGTTAGAAGTTAGGTTCATCTAGGGTTGTGTTCAGTTATATTGTGATTTGGTATGCATTTGGGATAGATTGGATAGCTTGAAATTCGTCTTGAAGGCCAATTGCATCATCTTAAACCCTCAGACCTATAACAGCCATCACAATAACTTTTTTTGGCCATTTTATGTTTGATTTGTGTGAACAATGTGCTCTTTTTCTTGTTTATTGTGACGCTCCACACTTCCATGACTGTGGGGGTGCCTTTGTTTACTAGCAAAACCATAAAACAAGCAAGTTACAAGCATTAAGGGCACCAGACCTGTATTTTGTTCTATAAGTGGGAACCAAGTTCCCACTGCTAATATAAAAGTTACCCCTGCTACACAAACAGACAAAAGAAACAAAGTGTCACTTTCAGAATTTTAAATTTTTGTCTTTAGTGGTCCATTTTAGGAGTTTTTGATTGATTTCAGTTTTATTATTTTTCTTATTTAATTTTTGATTTTTCTATCAAGTTTATTTTTTTTGTCACTATTCATTTTCTATTTTTTAGATTAAATGTTATTTTTAATTAATTTTTAATTATCTGTTTTTGTCTTTTAGTGCCAGAAATTAGTATTTTTCAGTTTTAAAAATTTTCTTAGATTAAGAAAAGTATTTTAAGATTTTTAGTATAAAAATATTTTTACTGTTCACTTTTTAATTAATTTTTAGAAATAATTTTAGTTTAATTAGGGTTTAATTATAATCTGTTTTGTCTTTTAGTGAGAAATATTTACTTTTTCAAACTTTTTCATTTTTCTACTGTTCATTAGTATAATTTAGTATTTTTTAAATTGTCAAATTATTTTTAGCATTATTTTATTATTTTTTATGATTATTTTAGTTTAATAAGTGTTTTTAGTGTTTTAAAAATAGAAAAATAGTTGTGAAAATTTAGGAAAAATAATGTTTAGTCTTTAAATAATATAAGTAATTTATTAGTTCAATAAAATAATATTTTGGGCTTTTCTTAATTATATTTAATTTTAGGGCTTTAATTAGCATTTAAAATTGAATATTTAATTAATAAAAGGTTTTAAAAATTTATTTATTGGATTTTTATTCTTATTTATATTATTTTAGACTTAGTTTTAATTTTTAATTAATTTTTAGGTTTAATTTTTAATTTCGTCACGTTTTACGTATTTACGTTCGCGTTTTACGTTAATTCGTCGTAGTGTAATCATAGTCGTAGCTCGTCTTTAATTTTTCTCTTCTAAACCAAAAAGGTCACTAATCCAAACTTTATTTATATATAATTGGCACACTTAAGTCACACACCTCCTTCGAGAATGAACCCCTATTTATTCGGTTTTACGTTTTTCCTAAAGCGTAAGACTTAATACTTGCCGCTCATACGTGTTCTTCCTAAAACGTTTACGATTTACCTACATCAATTTTTGGCGCCGCTGCCGGGGAGGTGTTTTTAGTGTGCCATTATTATTAGTATCGTGTTTGTGTGAGTAGTGCGTTTTTGCTTTTCAATTTTTGGAAATCGTACATAAACGTACATACTCATTTTTGTTATTTTTCCTTATTATATAATGATATCCAATTAAATCGTGTTTAGTTTTCCTAAACTAAACACACAACAATCTTTACTATATTGTAGATATAATATTATCGTTTTTCGTTTTTTGTGAATATTATTAATATATTATACTTACGTAGAACAATAAATATACAAGTACTCCAAAAGCGTGAAAACGCAACCTTGCTTCAGGATTTCATCACTCGATCATTGTATTCGAATCTAAAGCAAAAGTTTAAAGGCAAAATAGATAAATACTTTCGTGAGGCTTAATTTTGATTAACACAAACTGTAAGGTGGGTATAAGGCGGTTGTATTTCACGACCTAAGGGAAAAAGGCTCTTAAGTGCTTAGCGCCGCCTGGTTTCCCCCGCTTGCTTGTGCGTGTTTTGAGAAAGAGAGCTAATCGAGGGTTTTCCGCCCAAGTATTATCTACATATCATATATATTCGCTTGTTTTCAAGAATAAACCCTCTTGAACGTTTTGGTGTTCCACCAACGTTCTAAAGTCATCGAAGGCGTTCACTCCACGTGATCGTTTTCATTCTTTGAGGCTCCTTTAATCGAGAAATCGATTCGAGGGGAGATTTGTAGATTTGTGTCTACGTAATACAACAAAAATACAAAAAATAATTTAAAAACAATCAATAACCAGAAAAATTGAAAAATTGAAAAACCCCAAAAAGAATCTTTTTTGCTACCCCCATTCTACTCTTAGTGCATGCGCACTCGATCGAAGGATTATTATAATTCTAGCGACTCTTCAAATCAACGCAATCGTAATCGAAGGAATCAACGACGTAGACGAGAATTAGAAACCGATGTTCCTAATATCGTTGTTGAAGAAACCGTAGAGGAGATGGCCGACAGTCGTTCGATGATGGAATTACTCCAAGCACCCACCGAGGGTTATGGAGACGCGATCGTAATTCTCGCTATCGAAGCGGAGAATTTTGAGATTAAGAGCGGAATGCTTTCGTTGATTCAAGCTACGAAGTTTCGAGGTCATGAAGCCGATAATCCTCACGACCATATTCGGAATTTTGATCGTCTTTTGGCCACGAGCAAGTTTAATAACGTCGACACCGATGTCGTCAAGCTTATGCTTTTTCCGTACTCGCTCGATGGTGCCGCCAAGGATTGGTACGAGAAAGAGCCACCTAATTCGATAACTACGTGGAAGGATCTCGTCTCCAAGTTCGTTAATTATTTTTTCCCACCGTCTAAGACAATGTTCTTCAAAAATGAAATTACGAAATTTGAGCAAAAACCGAATAAATCTTTCAGAGACGCGTGGGATCGTTTTAAGGAATTGCTTAGGCAATGTCCTCACCATTGTTTTTCCGAGTTGCACCAAATCGATACGTTTTACAACGGTCTTAATTTTCAAGAACAAGATTCGTTGAATCTGCCGCCGGTGGCAACTTTTTGTGTAAGACTCCGAAAGATGCATTGATAATTATCGAAAATCGGTCCAAGGTTTACCAACTCCGCAATGCACCGAGTGTTGCCAATGTCTCCAATGTTAGTAGTTCTAATCGCGACATTGAGAGAGTTGATGCGAAAGTCGATAAGTTGACGAATGTGTTTACGTCTTTTCTCGTTGAGATGCAAAAGAAAGACGCTCCCGCTATGGTGAAAGCGGTTGAGGTTTCGTGTACGTTTTGTGGTGGACCTCATAATTATTACGAGTGTGCGGATACAGATGGCCAAACATCAAATGTGAGTGCGTTAATGGAAACAACAATTTTCAAAATCATAATAACGTGGGTCCATTGATGGTTGTATTTTTACCCCTTTAGGAAAAGGAAGGTAATTAGGGTAAGTATTAAGCGTACGTTTAGGAAAACGTAAACACTTATGACCCAAATGGGGATCGTTCTCTCGAGGAGGCACGTGTGTTGTGTAATGAGTTGATTTTGATTGATGATTTTATTAACAAGAAAAGAGAATAGAAATGAGAAAGGAAAGAAAAGACGGTTACGAAGACGTATCGAGCTAAGACGAAAACGCGAACATGTAAAACCGTAAAACTACAAAAATTTAAAATTTTAACCTAAAAATTCCTAAAAATTACTAAAAATCCACAATAATATTATAAGAGTTTACAAAAAATCCAAACTTGTTAAAACCTTTTAATTAATTAAATAATGACTTTTTAATGCTAATTAAAGCCCTAAAAATAACAATTAATTATTAAAAAGCCCCAAACAAGATTTTCAAGTTTGTAAACCTCAAAAATAACCTAATTAAGCTAAAAAGTATTTTTAAAAATTTTAAAACCAAATTAAACTATTTTTAAACACTTAAATACTATTAAAATCTATTAAAACTTAAATTAATTCTAGAAAATAAATGAAAAAGCCTAAAAAATATTTGGAAAGTGACAAAATTCCTAATTATGTGTCCTTAACCTAGGAAAAATGAAAAAAAGTTAAAAATTAAACTTTCTATTTTTAGTAATAAAATAATATTAAAATATTCAAAAAAATAAAAAGTTTATAAATAAATTCTAAAAAATTACTAAAAATCCTAAATAATGTAACTAAGATAAAAATGCAAATTAAAGTTCCTAAAACCTTTTTATTAATTTTATATTAAATTTTAAAGTTGTTTAAAAACCCTAAAATCAAATAATTAAGACTTTTTGAAAACTTTTTGATATGTAAACCTCAAATTACTTAAATAAAACCTAAAAACTATTTTTTTGGATTTTTAAAATGCTTTTTACTATTTTTAAACTACTTTCTAAAAATTAAACTAAAAATAATCCTAATAAATAAATAAAAAACGGGAAAAATAAACTTTTAAAACAGAAAAGTCCTAAAACTAAACAGAAACACAAGAAAAATACTAAAATGCAAAAAGCTTAAAGGAATAAGCTTAAAACAGCTTATAAAGAAGCTGTTTGCTAAATAAGCTAGAAAACCAACACACCTTATATATTAAATGTTTCAAACTCTTACCAGTCAAAGTCCCTAGGGCAACGGTAAGGAGTGTGTGTTGTGAGAGGAGTGGCGCAGGTTCGAGTCCTGGCCACGTCCTTTTTGTTATTTATTTTTTTTTCTTTTTTTTTAGCTGTTTAATACCCAAACCTGTGACCTTTTAGCTCAATAACACAAACACAATCCAATATGATCAAGATTAAAACAAGTTAAGTGCCAAAAACGTATTCAGTGACTTTTTAAGAACACAAGCAAGTTTGTTTCTTCACTTGTGCAATAATCAAGAGGAGGTTGATTTGATGAATTTTTGTGGATGTTTTATATGGACAATGGCACCCTTGTACTCTTTGGAGTACAAGGAGTCAAGCAAACACAAAACTAAGCAAGATCAAACACAAAGTAACACAAAAATAACACAATCTGGCAAAATGGAGTTGCTGATATAGCTTACTCAAGTCTGAGGGTATTTTGCTGAATTCAAATGCACAAACGTGAAATTTAAGGTCTCAAATCTTGCATACAAACTCCCTAGATGACTTATAAGCTACATACAATCCTAAAACATCCTTATGACTAGCAGCTTAACAATTTGGGTGGCTCAAATTACACAAATCAACAGGAAAAAGCTCTTGACTGATTTAGGCTATTTTCTTTACTTTTTAGCATACAAAAGTGTTTAAAACTCTACCCAATAAAGACCTAACTACTCCTATCTTCTAACAACTGCCTAATGAGTAACTAAGACCCTCTTTTAACTCAAAATCTTTAACAATTTCAACTTAATCACCAGATCCAAACACCCCTTAAAACTGAACTTGGAAATTTTTCAAAGCAAATCAAGTGAAAACCTATCCAAACTGATTTAAAAACATCTAGCATGCATCAAACACTTATATAAGCAATATCCAAAAACTTTTAACAACACTTAGCACCTTTTTCACAAAAATCATGCATATCACATATTTTTCAGAAAACTAAAAATGGAAAAGGGATTTTACCTTGAGGGACTTACATCCAAACCCCTCAGTGACTGCTTTGTCACTTCCAATAGGCTGGGGCCTATGATGGACCTTGGACAGCAACAATCTCCAAATCCTGCTAAGATCAAAGTAGAACACACAAACCAAATATAACACTTTCTAATTTTTTAAACTTAAAAACCTTTGAAACCAAAAAAAAACCTTGAAACTTAACAAGTTTTAAACAAGTTCAAACTGACAAATCCAAACCCTCCTTATCCACTTTCACTTCAAAGGAGTTTCTGATTTCTTAAATTTGAACCCAATAAAAAACTTTTGAAAAAAAACTTAAACACACCAAGTGTTTCACAATATCAATGGAACTCAGATTAATTACTCAACAAAAATATATCAATTTCTAAAACTCATAAAGGAATTACACTTGTTTCAAACACAAATACCAAACTTTATAAATATTTAAAAAATTACAATTTTTTGAGTAAAATCTGGAACAAAGAAATAGAGGTACAGGCACCTCTATTTATACAACTGAATAGAAATATCTAGAACTACTAAACCCTAGTAACAGGAATTCCAAATAAGCCCTTGGGTCTTCAAAATTTGAGCTTGGTCAAATCGTCCCATGTGATGGATGTGGAGATGCCAGTTTGTTGAGAGTGATCTTGGCCATTGGAATGTGCTTGGGGACCAAGGAGTTAAGCTAAGTCGTTCAATTGGTCGGGTTATAGGGTTTGGGGGAAAGAGACGTGTGCAGGGGAGGGGTCCACAACCACATGGGTGTGTTGTGGATGGAATCTGGGTTGGGGGATTGGTTAATGGTGGGGTGAATAGTAAATCTGGAAAGGTTGGGGTAAAAACCCTTTGTTTTGGGTAAATTAGTTTTTAGGGTTTATGGGATTAAGAACATGGGATTAGGGTGGTTTAATCCAAATTGGGTAAGAAAATATTTAAAATGGTGTTTAGGTGGGAAAAGGTTTGACTGGTTGACCACTTATTTAAGTTAAAACCGGTTTTAACACGTGGGTTATGGGCTACGGGTTTGGACGGGTAGGGTATGGGTGGATGGGTGGGTTTGCTGAGGTGGCAGCTTTTGGTTGGGTGTGAGGGTTTGTTGGTTTGGCAGAAAAGGTCCCCAAGTTTCTTTGTCTTCTTCACTTTGTAACAAATGGCAAATACTTCATTTCCCTTTGATAACAACTTTGCCATCTTCTCAATTTTGGCACATTTAAGTTTTCAAACTTAAATTAAGGATTTCAATGTAATTTTGGCACTCTTCAAGGGCTGTTTTTGTAATGTCTTCAAACTTTAGGGACCCTATTCATAATTTTGAATATTTGAGGGGTATAAAGTGTAAATCTTCAAAAGTTGAGGGACTAAAGTTGCCAATCTTCAAAACTTCAAGGGCATTTTTGTAAAATCCAAACTTGGGCCCGGTTCATTGTGCGGCTTCGTTTCCCGTGTTCGTTTTTGAATGATTCTTGTGATCTTTTGCCATTTCCTCAATATCCGTACCTAAAAATACACAAGTAACAAACACGAGCATATATTTGGTATAATCAATGATATTTTATGCATTTTAAGCCCGATTTGGACGATGAGACCATGTATAAAAGCAGTCTCATCACTCCCCCATACTAAACCATTGCCGTGCCCTCACGCAATGCTAGAATAAAGTATCGTAGCAACTCCAAAATTTATTTTTATTCACTTTATTCAAAAGATAAACTAGCTATACTACTACTACTTGCGTTTTAGACATAATGTATGATTTTCATCGCAAAATGGGACGTTTAGGTTCATAGAATAAGAACACGTGAATGATTCGTTAGAAATAATTTCATCGTCCTCGATTTTCACCCTAATTCCATGCCAAGCGTGCAACGAGATCATTATCATTATAAGTTAGTAATGCTAACACTACTCACATGCCCTAATCACGTACTTATTCTCCCATTATTCCTAAGTTGTATCTCTTATATTTTATTTTGTCTTGAATGTTCACGAGGATACATTGTTGACTTATGCGATAATAGAGATTTAGGTCTAAAAATAGAGTCCTAACGGTGTAACTAAGACCATCAAATCAATAACCCCTCCTAATAGACAACGATGTCAAAAAATTAAGTTGACAAGAAGAATCGATAAACACGGTTTTATAACGGTTTTGAACAGGAGACTTATTACCAAGACTTTTATACGCCCCCTAACGGAAGGACCTTATTATCTTTGGTTTACCTCCATCTTTTATTCAACTTCGCCATGAAGCTTTTATTATGACTTCGGTCTTGCCTTGCCTTTTATTATCCGCCTCATCGGTGGTTTTATTAGCCAAAGACGTATATCCTCACGCTAAAGCGAATTTTGGATCTTTAAAGCTTCGAAGATTAAGGCTTGATTCACTTTCCATTTTGCATAGATTTTAGGCCTTGTGGGGCTTCAAATTGTTTGCTAGATTTAGGTGAGCACTTGAAATCTTATTATTAGGTGAAGCTTTCGATTATTGGGGTTCCAATACTTCAAAACCGTAACGCTGGCGATACCTTAATGTCTTCCCAATTTAATTACACGGAAGCTACTAGAAAAGACTAGAAACCCAACAATCCTAACTAATCCGCTAAGTCAATATTTATTAAGCAAAAAATATTTACAAGCGAAGGGAGAATAAGCAAACAACAAGAACACATAAGTTTTTGAAAGAATACGAGTACTCTACGTTTAGCATAGTAACTTATAATTAACTCTATCATTTCTCGTCCTCATTTAAGAGACTTAGCCTAATGTGTAGTTAAGGAATCAAAGCTAAGTGCTCAACACGCACGGTCGAGTCAAAAATTACTCTTATTCTGGCCATCGGAAAATCTACATTCGTGTCTTAAACACTTATAAAACATGAGAAAATTTTTAAAATTTGGCCATTTTTAGCCTTATTTTGCAACCAAAACGATAAACAAAACGATAAACTTTGGAAAGCGTGAAGGTTTGGCAAGGCAAGTATCTATTCACCCCCCATACTAAAGTTAAACATTGTCCTCAATGTTTCGAGTCTAGGGGTACAAACACCCCCATACTAGAGACGTAGTCGAATGCCTAATCTAGCATGGAAAGGGTGTAACCAATAAATTAATAGCCGTTTATGAAGTGTGCTAAAAACCTAAGGTTAGAACATCAAAAGGATATATCATTTGGATATTGAGAAATGTCTCCAAAGCAAACGATCGAGTGCTCCCATAAAACGAACACGAGAGGCTCCAATCGTGAAGATCATGATCTAAAAACCACAATGCACAAACAACCACGGAACAAAGGTTGGAAGGGCACAAATCCCCTCACATTAAACTACATTAGAAAGCAGTAATATGTACATGGATAAGCATGGGTCTCCCCCACGAGGCACCTTGTTTTTGATAACCGAGTCAAAAGCTCGACTTGAATCCCCATAAATGTGATCATTTAGGGATAATCATGGTGTGGTCAATTTTTAGTGGGGCTTACATGATAAACAAGGCCCAAAAACAACCGGTATTAAGGACTAAGTCCTTTGATGGTGCAAAATACCGGGATCGAAGATGGCATTCTCGTTTTCATTGGAAAAACAAATCATCGCCACTTCATCAATAGTCAACACAAACTCAAAGAGTTTCAAGAAAAGAGATGAGAAATAGAAGGGTGGGACAATGGGTAAGTCTCTAAAAACATGAGCTACTCGAGGTAGACTTGCACCAATCAAATGAAAAGATTTTCCATTTATTGCATCGGTGGAAGACCGAGATTTCCCTTTATAAGCAATTCCGGGATCAAATATCTCGTCCTCGGTGGAGAAAGGGGAGGGAACATAAGGGGATTCCCTCACACTAAGTCCACACAAAGCATCGTCAAAAAGAGAAGACGAGCTTGTAGTACTCAATACACGTGGTGATGACAGAGTTAGAGTTGTAGAAAAATCTTTTAAATTCAAGTTAAAATCTTTTCCTTTTTTATCTTTTAAATTCTCCTTGTGAAAACCCGATTTAATTATGTAAAAAATATTTGGTGTATCTAAAGCAATGTTAGTCACACTAAAAATTCTCACATTTTGAAATCTTTTTGGTTTAGGTGGTGGTAAGTTTTCAAATCTTTTGTCAACAAAGAAAACTTCCCCATCGGGATAAACGTATTCATCATCCGAAGAATCATTCACAATTGGAACCGTAGGATTAACACTCTTAACCTCCACCGGCGGAGGGGACGAAACTTCATTTTTCTCAACAACTCCTAAAACTCTATTGGAAACCTTTTTGCAAATGTTTTTGATGGGATTGACATTGTACAAAGATGTGATAGAATACACATGAGAAAGAGTGGAGTTTTGGGTTGCATTAATGACGAGTTCTTCCTCATTGAAACGAAGAGTGATTTTCCTTGCATGCACATCGATAAGTGCTCTCGAGGTATCCAAAAAAGATCGACCTAAAATTAACGGAACTTTAGGATCGATGGGAATGTCAACAACAATAAAGTCTACAGGATAGTAGAACTTTCCAACTTTCACAAAGACGTCCTCGGCAACTCCACAAGCTAGAATCGTAGAATGATCGGCCATCTCGATTGACATTCTTGAAGGAGTGAGATTTGGAAGATTGAGCGATTTAAAAATCTCAAGAGGCATCAAATTAATACTAGCACCAAGATCGGCCAAGGCGTAGCATTCTTCCATGTCTTGTATAGCACATGGGATTAAAAACTTTCCAGGATCACCGACTTTTTGAGGTATGCGGCTTAGAAAAACCGAAGAACAACTAGACGATTTTTGCAATTTTTCTTTGTTATTCAACATACTTTTGAAGTTTGCGGAAAATCGAGGCATCATGACTAAGGCGTCGGCAAAACTTATATTAAAATGCAAGTCACGAAACATTTTCATAAAGAGTTCAAATTGATAATTATTTCGTTCTTGTGCCTTTTCCTTGTCTCGTCTTGAAGGGTTGGGTAAAGGTGGTGTGGGTTGGGGCATAGTAGGCATAGGCATCGGCCTTGGAATCTCGGGTTCCATGATTGGTATTGGTTCAACCGTAGGTGTGGTTTGAGCGGTACTTCGTGGGCTTGGAATTTGCTCCTTTTCTACCACAACCTCGGGTTCTTTCTCTTTTTCCTTCTCCATAGAAGTACTTGGACGAGAAGTGGGCTCTTTGAAAGTTTTACCACTACGAGTAGTAATAACCTTCAACTCTCCTTTCGGGTTCACGATGGTATCACTAGGAAGACCACCCGAAGAAGAGGGCTTACACATGATAGCTTCAAACATTTTAGCCATTCGGGCTTCAAATTTTGATTGCCTAGCATCCGCTTTTAACAACTCTTGCTTAATCTCATGTTGACCTTGCTCCATTTTTTGTTGATTTTGTTGGAGTCGTGTGACATTTCCTTCCATTTTATTAGCATGAGTTTTAAGTTCATTAGCAAGTTCGTTTTTAAGCTCGTTTTTCAACTCGGATCTTAAGCTAACCGTTACACGTTGCATATTGTGAAACTTAGCATCATTAGCCTTTGCATAATTCAAAAATTCTCCTTGAAGATTTTTGGTGTGATCGTTTTGAAAACCTTGGGCATTGTTTTGAAAATCACGGTTTTGGTTTTGGTTTGAAATTTGCCCATTTCCACTTTGATAATTACCCTTGTTATAATTTCTTTGATTTCCTTGGTAATTTCCTTGGTTGTTGTTGCGATAATTATTAGCATTTTGATTTTGTGGAGCTTGATTTTGGCGGGAACCTTGACCGATTTGGTTATAAGTTCCCGTGGCTACATAAGCACTCGAAGTGTTACCATCCGCGGTAATACACTCGGAAAGATCATGAGCTCCACCACACGACAAACAACTCTTAGAAACCGCTTTAACCGAAGCGGAATTTGAAGCTTCTTGAGCTTTCCAATGGGACATAAGGGTTGAAAACCTATCAAAAAACCGATTTTCCACATTAGCTTCATCTTGCAAGGCATTGATACTACGAGACGATGATGAGCCCATTTTGGCAACACTCGGTGTGTTACGAGGGCTATAAACCTTAGACCTATTCTCAATTATGACCAAAGCTTCTTCAACCGTTTTACACAAAAAAATTACCACCCGCGGAGGCATTCAAATAATCTCTTTCATAATCATTAAGTCCATTGTAAAACGTGTCGATTTGATGTAAGTCGGAAAAACCGTGATGAGGATATTCATGTAACATCTCCTTAAACCTATTCCAAGCCGTTCAAAAACTTTCATTTGATTCTTGTGAAAATTTAGTAATCTCATTTTTCAAATGCGTAGTCTTAGAGGGCGGAAAAAATTGGTTCACGAACTTCGAAACGAGATCCTTCCACGTCAATATAGAATTGGGTGGCTCTTTCTCTAACCAAATTTTAGCGGGCCCCGCTAAGGAATGCGGAAAAAGCATCATCTTAATCGAGTCGTTCGAGACATCCTTGAATTTGCAAGTGGCGGTAAGACGATTAAATTGGCGGATATGGTTGTGGGGATTGTCCTTCTCATCACCACGGAATTTGTTGTTTTGGATCATCGACAACAAACCCGTTTTCACCTCAAAATTCTCCGCAAGGATAGCGGGAATCACAATAGCTTCTCCATAACCCTCGGTGGGTGCTTGAAGTAACTCCATCATAGTTTGATTCGCCATGGTTGGTGCTTCTCGTACAATGGGTTCGTCAATAGGAGACTCCTCACTAGAATGAGTTGGAGTGGGAGTTTTGTTCTTTCGTCTACGTGCACGTTTTGCTTGATTACGAGTGAGCATAAACGTCACGTACAACGAGGAGACGAGTAAAGAAGATTCTTTTTGGTGTTTTGTATTTTTCAATTTTTTTGTGGTTTTTGATTGTATTAACTTTTTGGAAATTGGTGAAATGTATTAGGTAGACAATATTCTACAGATCTCCTCCTTAATCAAATCTCTCGATTAAAGAAGCCTCAAGGAATGAAAACGATCACGTGAAGTGAACGCCTTCGATGACTTTAGAACGATGGTGGAACACCAAATCGTTCAAGAGGGTTTAATCAATAGAAACCAAGAAAATATATATGATATGTAATAATACTTTGGGCGGCAAAACCCTCGATTCACTCTCAAAATCAAATACGCACAAGCAAGCGGAGGAAACGAGGCGGCGCAAAGCACTTAAGAGCCTTTTTCCTTTAGGTCGTGAAATACAACCGCCTTATACCCACCTTATAGTTTGTATTATCAAGATTAAGCTTCACGAAAGTATTTATCTATTTTTGCCTTTTTCTTTGGTTTGAGATTCGAATACAATGATTGGGTAATGACCTCCCAAGTCAAGGTTGTGATTGCTCACGTATTTGGAGTACTTGTATTTTTATTGTTCTACGTATACAATATAGTAATAATATTCACACAAAAACCGGAAAACGATAATACGTATTAGTAGAGTGCTACTAATACAATACTATTTATGGCTAATATAAAAAACAACAATTGTTCAATCAAAACACAACACGCCTCCCCGGCAGCGGTGCCAATAATGATGGTTGTATTTTTACCCCTTTAGGAAAAGGAAGGTAATTAGGGTAAGTATTAAGCGTACGTTTAGGAAAACGTAAACACTTATGACCCAAATGGGGATCGTTCTCTCGAGGAGGCACGTGTGTTGTGTAATGAGTTGATTTTGATTGATGATTTTATTAACAAGAGAAGAGAATAGAAATGAGAAAGGAAAGAAAAGACGGTTACGAAGACGGATCGAGCTAAGACGAAAACGCGAACACGTAAAACTGTAAAACTACAAAAATTTAAAATTTTAACCTAAAAAATCCTAAAAATTACTAAAAATCCACAATAATATTCTAAGAGTTTACAAAAAATCCAAACTTGTTAAAACCTTTTAATTAATTAAATAATGACTTTTTAATGCTAATTAAAGCCCTAAAAATCACAATTAATTATTAAAAAGCCCCAAACAAGATTTTCAAGTTTGTAAACCTCAAAAATAACCTAATTAAGCTAAAAAGTATTTTTAAAAAATTTAAAAACAAATTAAACTATTTTTAAACACTTAAATACTATTAAAATCTATTAAAACTTAAATTAATTCTAGAAAATAAATGAAAAGCCTAAAAAATATTTGGAAAGTGAAAAAATTCCTAATTATGTGTCTTTAACCTAGGAAAAATGAAAAAAAGTTAAAAATTAAACTTTCTATTTTTAGTAATAAAATAATATTAAAATATTCAAAAAAATAAAAAGTTTATAAATAAATTCTAAAAAATTACTAAAAATCCTAAATAATGTAACTAAGATAAAAATGCAGATTAAAGTTCCTAAAACCTTTTTATTAATTTATATTAAATTTTAAAGTTGTTTAAAAACCCTAAAATCAAATAAAATTAAAAATAAGACTTTTTGAAAACTTTTTGATATGTAAACCTCAAATTACTTAAATAAAACCTAAAAACTATTTTTTTGGATTTTTAAAATGCTTTTTACTATTTTTAAACTACTTTCTAAAAATTAAACTAAAAATAATCCTAATAAATAAATAAAAACGGGAAAAATAAACTTTTAAAACAGAAAAGTCCTAAAACTAAACAGAAACACAAGAAAAATACTAAAATGCAAAAAGCTTAAAGGAATAAGCTTAAAACAGCTTATAAAGAAGCTGTTTGCTAAATAAGCTAGAAAACCAACACACCTTATATATTAAATGTTTCAAACTCTTACCAGTCAAAGTCCCTATGGCAACGGTAAGGAGTGTGTGTTGTGAGAGGAGTGGCGCAGGTTCGAGTCCTGGCCACGTCCTTTTTGTTAGTTATTTTTTTTTCTTTTTTTTAGCTGTTTAATACCCAAACATGTGACCTTTTAGCTCAATAACACAAACACAATCCAATATGATCAAGATTAAAACAAGTTAAGTGCCAAAAACGTATCCAGTGACTTTTTAAGAACACAAGCAAGTTTGTTTCTTCACTTGTGCAATAATCAAGAGGAGCTTGATTTGATGAATTTTTGTGGATGTTTTATATGGACAATGGCACCCTTGTACTCTTTGGAGTACAAGGAGTCAAGCAAACACAAAACTAAGCAAGATCAAACACAAAGTAACACAAAAATAGCACAATCTAGCAAAATGGAGTTGCTGATATAGCTTACTCAAGTCTGAGGGTATTTTGCTGAATTCAAATGCACAAACGTGAAATTTAAGGTCTCAAATCTTGCATACAAACTCCCTAGATGACTTATAAGCTACATACAATCCTAAAACATCCTTATGACTAGCAGCTTAACAATTTGGGTGGCTCAAATTACACAAATCAACAGGAAAAAGCTCTTGACTGATTTAGGCTATTTTCTTTACTTTTTAGCATACAAAAGTGTTTAAAACTCTACCCAATAAAGACCTAACTACTCCTATCTTCTAACAACTGCCTAATGAGTAACTAAGACCCTCTTTTAACTCAAAATCTTTAACCAATTTCAACTTAATCACCAGATCCAAACACCCCTTAAAAACTGAACTTGGAAATTTTTCAAAGCAAATCAATTGAAAACCTATCCAAACTGATTTAAAAACATCTAGCATGCATCAAACACTGATATAAGCAATATCCAAAAACTTTTAACAACACTTAGCACCTTTTTCACAAAAATCATGCATATCACATATTTTTCAGAAAACTAAAAATGGAAAAGGGATTTTACTTTGAGGGACTTACATCCAAGCCCCACAGTGACTGCTTTGTCACTTCCAATAGGCTGGGGCCTATGCTGGACCTTGGACAACAACAATCTCCAAATCCTGCTAAGATCAAAGTAGAACACACAAACCAAATATAACACTTTCTGATTTTTTAAACTTAAAAACCTTTGAAACCAAAAAAAAAAACTTTGAAACTTAACAAGTTTTAAACAAGTTCAAACTGACAAATCCAAACCCTCCTTATCCACTTTCACTTCAAAGGAGTTTCTGATTTCTTAAATTTGAACCCAATAAAAAACTTTTGAAAAAAAACTTAAACACACCAAGTGTTTCACAATATCAATGGAACTCAGATTAATTACTCAACAAAAATATATCAATTTCTAAAACTCATAAAAGGAATTACACTTGTTTCAAACACAAATACCAAACTTTATAAATATTTAAAAAGATTACAAATTTTTTAGTAAAATCTGGAACAAAGAAATAGAGGTACAGGCACCTCTATTTATACAACTGAATAGAAATATCTAGAACTACTAACCCCTAGTAACTGGAATTCCAAATAAGCCCTTGGGTCTTCAAAATTTGAGCTTGGTCAAATCGTCCCATGTGATGGATGTGGAGATGCCAGTTGTTGAGAGTGATCTTGGCCATTGGAATGTGCTTGGGGACCAAGGAGTTAAGCTAAGTCGTTCAATTGGTCGGGTTATAGGGTTTGGGGGAAAGAGACGTGTGCAGGGGAGGGGTCCACAACCACATGGGTGTGTTGTGGATGGAATCTGGGTTGTGGGATTGGTTAATGGTGGGGTGAATAGTAAATCTGGAAAGGTTGGGGTAAAAACCATTTGTTTTGGGTAAATTAGTTTTTAGGGTTTATGGGATTAAGAACATGGGATTAGGGTGGTTTAATCCAAATTGGGTAAGAAAATATTTAAAATGGTGTTTAGGTGGGAAAAGGTTTGACTGGTTGACCACTTATTTAAGTTAAAACCGGTTTTAACACGTGGGTTATGGGCTACGGGTTTGGACGGGTAGGGTATGGGTGGATGGGTGGGTTTGCTGAGGTGGCAGCTTTTGGTTGGGTGTGAGGGTTTGTTGGTTTGGCAGAAAAGGTCCCCAAGTTTCTTTGTCTTCTTTACTTTGTAACAAATGGCAAATACTTCATTTCCCTTTGATAACAACTTTGCCATCTTGTCAATTTTGGCACATTTAAGTTTTCAAACTTAAATTAAGGATTTCAAATGTAATTTTGGCACTCTTCAAGGGCTGTTTTTGTAATGTCTTCAAACTTTAGGGACCCTATTCATAATTTTGAATATTTGAGGGGTATAAAGTGTAAATCTTCAAAAGTTGAGGGACTAAAGTTGCCAATCTTCAAAACTTCAAGGGCATTTTTGTAAAATCCAAACTTGGGCCCGGTTCATTGTGCGGCTTCGTTTCCCGTGTTCGTTTTTGAATGATTCTTGTGATCTTTTGCCATTTCCTCAATATCCGTACCTAAAAATACACAAGTAACAAACACGAGCATATATTTGGTATAATCAATGATATTTTATGCCTTTTAAGCCCGATTTGGACGATGAGACCATGTATACAAGCAGTCTCATCATCCATCACAACAAGGCAATTATAACCAAGGCAAGAATTTTCAAAATCGTAACAATTTTCAAGGAAACAATCAACAAGGAAATTTTTCGAATCAAAATCAAGGAGGTTATAATCAAGGTCGGAATTTAAATTGGCAAAATCGAGACAATAATCAAAACTTGAATTTTTCAAACAACAACAATCAAGGTAGAATTTTTCAAATGGTAATCGAGGTAATTTTCAAAGAAACAATCAAAACCAAGGGAACTTTAATTCAAATCAAAATAGTTCGTCAACCGATTTTCAAAATTACATGAAAACGAATGAGGCTAATATGAGACGATTAGAGGGAGAAATTGGTACTTTGAAAAACGATTTTTCTAATACTTTGAAATTGCAAAACACGAAGATTGAGCAAGGAACATTAAAAAGATGTTTTCGGCCATTATGAACAAGTCCTCGGGTGCTTCATCGAGTTCGTTACCTAGTGACACCGTTGCAAATCCGAAGGAACAATGTAAAGCCGCCTCGTCTCGTGAGAAAGGTCGTGTGACTACCCTAACCTTGAAGGATTTCGAGTTGTTCCTTCTTCTCAACCCTCGACTTCTAAGACGACTTATTGTTCTAAAGTCGATGGGGTGAACGTGGCGACCAAGGAAAAGAGTGCACACCCTCGTGTACCTTGAATTCCATCCACGGTTCAAAAAGAGAGTTTTATTGACCTTACCAAAGTAACCCTTGAAGAAACTTGTGCTTCGATCCTTCTTAAAAAACCCAAAAGGCATATGCCGAGAAAGGAAGAGGATCCGGGCCAATTTCTATTACCTTGTGATTTTTCCGAGATTGAGGGATGTTTAGCCCTTGCCGATTTAGGTGCTATCATCAATCTTATGCCTCATTCTCTATGGAAATTGATGAGATTGCCTAATCTTACCCCCACGAACATGACAATCGAGCTTGCAAATTGTACTCCACTTATACCAATTGGAATAGCCGAGGATGTCTATGCCAAAGTTGGAAAGTTTGTTTTTCCCGCGGAATTCGTTATATCCGATTACGAGTGTGACCCTAAATGTCCCATTATTTTAGGCTGACCATTTTATCGACGGCTCGAACCGTAATCGACGTTCACGAAGGGAGAGTTACTATGATATATGGGGATGACAAAATGTACTTTTTCACGAGTAAATCCCAAGTGTTCAATGACAATGAAAAAACCGAGGTTTCAAAACCTAATGATTCTAAACCTAATGATTTCAAAATGTACACTTTAGCGGAAAGAATGAGGCTTAATGCATGTTTTGAAAAAATTAAGAAGAACGGTTTGAAAGATGAGGATTTTAATGATAAAGAATACGTGTACCTAATTCAAAAGGGTATGTGTAAATTTATGAATGAAAAATCACTTTGGGATGTATTCGATGAAACAAGTGACACACCAATTCCGAAGGGCGACGTTAGTGCCATCACGACAATGACCAAAATGGACTCCTCTTCACCACCTTCGAAGGACCACGTCTTTGAGGCTTCAACTTCTAACTCCATCGAAGTGCCTCATTTTCCTAGCCCAACACCCGTTGAGGCTAAAGGTTCTATCGACATCGATCCTCTCGTCTTAGGAAAGTCACCTAAGCATAGTCATTCAACTTGTAAGACCATGGTTGTGAGTGCTCACATCGAATCTTTCTTTGACGATGACGATGGCGATTTTGCCGAGATTGATCACATACTTCGAAATCCACATGCAATTTTTGATTCTCCTAAAAAGAAACATGTGAAGTACGATGATTACGAGTTTGATCCCGAGATTGAGGACATCATTGAACGAGAGCTAGCTCTTTTGCCTCCACTCCCACCTACGAGTGAGGTTGATCTTTCCAAAATCGAGGATGAACTAAATGAGTTGGAACATCTTATTTTCGATGACGAACCAACTCATGTGACCACCAAAAATCCAATTCTCGAGGAGTTACCTAATCAACACTCCTCAAATGAGAATTACGTTTACCACATTCGTGAGGATTTAACTTATCAACAATCCTTACAAATGAATGATGGTTTCGTGCTTGATCGTGATCTTTTCGAGAGAGTTTCTAAGATACTCAAGGAGGGGAATGACAAACCTTGGTTTGAAAAGCCTATCTTTGATGAAGAAATCGATGAGATCGACGTTCATGAGGATGACGTGTTTGTTGACCCTGAGGGGGCGGTGTTCTTTATTGATAAACTTTTTGAGAACTTATATAATCCGCCACCCCCTCCCACCAATGACTTAAATGTGAATATTTTTAGCGTGACTAATTTTGAATTTGACACGCCAAATATTTTCAACATTATCAAATCGGGTTTTCATAAGGAGTTTTTAAAAGATGAAAAAGGAAAGGATTTTAAATGTGATTTAAAAGATTTTTCTACTTGTCTAACTCCGTCACCACATCGTGTTATGAGTGCTACCACCTCGTCTACTCCTTTTGATGATGGTGTGTGTGGATCTAGTGTGGGGGAAGCCCCTTATGTTCCCTCACATTTCTCCACCGAGGACGAGATTTACGATCCCGGAATTGCTTGTAAAGGGAAATATCAATCTTCCACCGATGCAATAAATGGAAATCTTATTCATTTGCTTGGTGTGAGTCTACCTCGAGTAGCTCATTATGTTGACTTACCCATTGCCCCACCTTTCTACTTCTAATCTCTTTTCTTCTACCAATTTGGGGTTTTAGCACGTGTTGAAGTGGCGTTGGTTCGTTTATCCCATGAGAACGAGGACGCCATCTTCGATCCCGGTATTTTGCATCATCAAAGGACTTAGTCCTTAGTACCGGTTGCTTTTGGGCATTGTTTATCATGTAAGCCCCACTAAAAATGGCCATACCATGATTATAAGCCCCACTAAAAATGACCATACCATGATTATCCCTAAATGATCACATTTATGGGGATCCGAGTCGAGCTTTTGACTCGTTTATCAAAAACAAGGTGCCTCGTGGGGGATTCTCATGCTTATCCTTGTATATATTATCGCTTTCTTAGTTTAACGTAACGAGGGGACTTGTGCTCTTCCAACCTTTGTTCCGTGGTTGTTTGTGATTGTGATTTATTAGGTTCATCGTCATCATTGAAGCCTCTAGTGTTCGTTTTACGTAGCACTCGAGCTTCGATCGTTGCCTTTGGAGATTCCGATATCCGATGATATCCTTTTATGTTCTAACGTTTATCTTATTAGGATAATTCATAAACGGCTTTTAGGTTATTCGTTTTACCCTTTCCATGCTCGAGATTAAGCATTCGACTTCGTCTCTAGTATGGGGGTATTTTCACCCCTAGACTCGAAACATTGAGGACAATGTTTTGTTTTAGTATAGGGGGGTGAGTAGATGCTTCACCTTGCTTACGTCACCACGCAATCCAATATTCATCTTTTTGTTATCGTTGTGTTGCAAATAATGCTAAAAGGCCAAATTATAAATTTTTTCTAGTTTTTCATAAGTGTTTAAGACACGAATGTAGGTTTTCCGATGGTGAGAATAAGAGTAATTTTTTACTCGACCGTGCGTGTTGAGCACTTAGCTTCGATTCCTTAACTTTTTAGGCTAAATCTCTTAAATGAGGACGAGAAATGATAGAGTTATTTATAAGTCTCGTAATCTTTCACGATCTCATGTGTAGTAATTATTAGCTTATTCACGTTTTTGATAATAAATTGTTAATAAATATTGATTTAGCGGTCTAGTCACTATTGTTGGTTTCTAATTTGTTTTAGTAGCTTCCATGTAATTAAATTGGGAAAACATTAAGGTATCGCCAGTGTCACGGTTTTGAAGTATTGGCACCCGAATAATCGAAAGCTTCACCTAATAATAAGATTTCAAGTGCTCACCTAAATTAAGAAAAAATTTGAAGCTCACAAGGCCGAAAAATCTATCCCCAAATTGAAAGTAAATCAAGCCTTAATCTTTGAAGATTTAAAGATCCAAAATTCGCTTTAGCGTGAGGATATACGTCTTTGGCCATAATAAAACAACCGATGATGGCGGATAATAAAAGGCAAGCAAGACCAAAGTCATAATAAAAGCTCCATGGCGGAGTTGAATAAAAGATGGAGGTAAACCTATGATAATAAGGCCCTTCCGTTAGGGGGTGTATAAAAGTCTTGGTAATAAGTCTCATGTTCAAAACCGTTATAATATCGTGTTTATCGATCCTTCTTGTTGACTTAATTTTTTTACATCGTTGTCTATTAGGATGAATTATTAATCTAATTATTTTGGTTACACCGTTAAGACTCTATTTTTAGACTCTATTCACGCATAATTCAATGATGTATCATCGTGATCATTAAGACAAAATAAAATATAAGAGATACCAATTAGGAATAAGGGAGTTTAGGTTCGTAATTAACACTCATGAGATATGATCGTGTTGCTAACTTATAATAACAATGATATCGTTACACGCTTAGCATGGAATTGGGTGAAAATCGAGGACGACGAAATTATTTCTAACGAAGCATTCACGTGTTCTTGTTCTATGATCCCAAAAGTCACTTAATCGTGATGAAAACAATACATTATGTTTAAAACACGTGTAGTAGTTCATTTAAATTTATGTCTTAAATAAATGTCATCATAAAATGAATTTTGGAAGTGTTATGATACTTAATTCTAGCATTGCGTGGGGACACGGCAATGGTTTAATATGGGGGAGTGATGAGACTGTAATTATACAAAGTCTCATCGTCCAAATCGTGCTTAAAATGCTAATAATATCATCAAAATACCCAAATATATGCTTGTGTTTGTTCATTGTGTATTTTAGGTACGGATATCGTGAATTCCCCAAAAGATCACAAGAATCAAGCAAAAACAAACACGGGAAACGAAGCCGCACAAAGAACAGGACCCGAATCCTGAATTTCCAAAATGGTCCTTGAAGTTTTGAAGATTGTCAACATTGGTCCCTCATTTTTGAAGATTTGGCAAGAAAAGTCCTCCAAGAATGAAATTATACAAGTATGGTCCTTGACGAATGAAGTCATGACATGTTCAGCCCTACAAGATTGGTCAAGATACATTTTTTGTTCTTGTTATAAAGTTTGAAAAACCCTTGTGCCATATTTGACAAATGATTCAAACTTATTACAAAGGGACTTTGGTTATGAGCTGGTAAAACTGATTTGACAAAAGAAAGGGAGATGGGGGACTAAAGTTGCCTAGACAAGGAACTTATCACCACCAATACCTAGCTGCCACGTCACTTTTGACTTTTGACCACCCAATAACATTCATTCTACCATCCACCTCACTAATCCACTAATTTTTAAACTGATATTAATAAATCAGTTACTTTTTTGGGGGCAAACATAACGTTTAAATCTAATCTCCCCAAAAACGAATCTAATCCCCCTAATCACCCCTTAAACCCTAGATAACCCCAGGTCCAATTAACCTAAATCCAAAGGGTTTTTGGTCCTAATTTTCCAAATCACTAATTCATGTTATCCTCACCTAAACCCACACCAAAACCGTGATCCCAACACACCCATGTGTTGGGTAGGACCCTCCCCTGCTGCTTATTTTTCACACAACCCCCAACAAGGAGACCAAATCGACCACCCACATGTGTTCCTTCCTCCCAAAGCCAAAATTAACAGCCAAGATTAAAAGAGATAGCTGGCAAGTCACTTTCATTCACAAGCTGCCAATTTGACCAAGAACAAATTCAAACTCAAGGGTATTTTCGGATTATCAGTTTATTAGGGTTTTAAGATTCTAGATAGTTCTTGTTTATCTATAAAAGGAGCACCAGACATGTTGGTTAACCCTTGTTCCAGTTTTTGTAAAACACTAGTTTTATTAATGAAAATGAAAGAATTTGGTCTTTACAATCTCTGAGTTCCTCTTTTAATTGCTTTCTTAGTGTAACATTCATTTTAGTTATAAGGTTTTCAAAGTTTGTCACGTTTCAAAAGGGTTTTCAGAAATCAGTTTTTAGGTTTTGGAAAAATATTTCATAAATCTAGTTGCAAAACTTTGATGAAGTGAAAGTGGACTCAAAGTGTTGATTTTCAAGATTTATGTTCAGATTTCTGTTAAGTTTAGTGTAAGAAAGGATTTCAAAAGGTTTGGTTTCAGCAAAGTTTTCTTTTATTGAAAAATATGTTTTCATTTTTATTATGTTCTTGATTAACAACTCACTGTATCAAAAGCTACAAGCTAACAGCTTGTAGCCTTTGATACTTGAACTTGTCTTGTGGTCTTGTGGATGTGTGTAGGTTTCAAGAAACAAGAAGCATAATCTATTCCACTTCCTTGTCTCATTTCATCACATTTTTTGGAAGATATTTATGCCTTGGGTCCCACTTGGATTCCAATAGCAGGCATCCTCTACACGTCCATAAGCTCATACAGGCTCTCAAAAGCCCATTGGGAGAAGGATTCAGCTAGGTTTGGCTTAGAACCCTCCTTATGTGTCTTTGTAGAATTTTTATGTGAATTGTGTAATTTGTGAGAAATCTGTCTAAGTGTTAGATTTTCTTGTTTGATATTGTTATTTGATGTTTATTATGCATGTTGAGATACATTTAAATCAGTTTGTCCAAGATTTGCTCTATGATTCTTTGTTATTTCCATTTTCAGAAAAAATGAAGGGGTGTTTGGGTTTAGGGATTTGACAGCTTTAAGTGACAGTAAACCTGTTAAACACCACTCATACACACTACTTAGGTTAGTAATAGGTTAAGGTCAGTAAGTTTATTTAAGTTTAATATAGTTTTGTAGAAGTTGCATGCTAAATATTGCATAAAACTGGGTAGGAAAACAGTAGACTTAAAATCAGATAGATTGATTGACTTTTGTTCATTGAATCTTTGCTTATTGTTAGAAGTTAGGTTCATCTAAGGTTGTGTTCAGTTATATTGTGATTTGGTATGCATTTGGGATAGATTGGATAGCTTTAAATTCGTCTTGAAGGCTAATTTCATCAGCTTAAACCCTCAGACCTATAACAGCCATCATAGTAACTTTTTTTGGCCATTTTGTGTTTGATTTGTGTGAACAATGTGCTCTTTTTCTTGTTTATTGTGACTCCCCACACTTCCATGAGTGTGGGGGTGCCTTTGTTTACCAGCAAAACCATAAAACAAGCAAGTTACAAGCAGTAAGGGCACCAGACCTATTTTTTATTCTATCAGTGGGAACCAAGTTCCCACTGCTAGTATAAAAGTTACCCCTGCTACACAAACAGACAAAAGAAACAAAGTGTCACTTTCAGAATTTTAAAATTTTGTCTTTAGTGGTCCATTTTAGGAGTTTTTGATTGATTTCAATTTTATTATTTTTCTTATTTAATTTCTGATTTTCTATCAAGTTTATTTTTCTATCACTATTCATTTTCTATTTTTTAGATTAAATGGTATTTTTAATAAATTTTTAATTATTTGTTTTTGTCTTTTAGTGCAAGAAATTAGTATTTTTCAGTTTTAAAAATTTTCTCAGATTAAGAAAAGTATTTTAAGATATTTAGTTTAAAAATATTTTTACTGTTCACTTTTTAATTAATTTTTAGAATTAATTTTAGTTTAATTAGGGTTTAATTATAATATGTTTTGTCTTTTAGTGAGAAATATTTACTTTTTCAAACTTTTTCATTTTTCTACTGTTCATTAGTATAATTTAGGATTTTTAAAATTGTAAAATTATTTTTAGCATTATTTTAATATTTTTTATGATTATTTTAGTTCAAAAAGTGTTTTTAGTGTTTTAAAAATAGAAAAATAGTTTTGAAAATTTAGGAAAAATAATTTTTAGTCTTCAAATAATATAAGTGATTTATTAGTTCAATAAAATAATACTTTGGGCTTTTTCTTAATTATATTTATTTTTAGGGCTTTAATTATCATTTAAAATTGAATATTTAATTAATAAAAGGTTTTAAAAATTTATTTATTGAATTTTTATTCTTACTTATATTATTTTAGACTTAGTTTTAATTTTTAATTAATTTTTAGGTTTAATTTTTAATTTCGTCAGGTTTTACGTATTTACGTTCGCGTTTTACGTTAATTCGTCGTAGTGTAATCATAGTCGTAGCTCGTCTTTAATTTTTCTCTTCTAAACAAAAAACGTCACTAATCCAAACTATGATTTTATATAATTGGCACACTTAAGTTACACACCTCCTTCGAGAACGAACCCCCATTTATTCGGTTTTACGTTTTTCCTAAAGCGTAAGACTTAATACTTGCCGCTCATACGCGTTTTTTCCTAAAACGTGTACGATTTACCTACATCAGCCACTAATGGGCTTAAAGGTTATAATGGGATAATACATGGTAGATTATTATCAAAAGTCTTATGAAAAGTTTTATGAAACTTATACAATGTCCAAACTTGCTAAAGTTAACTATTTACATATATGTATGAATTATGTATAGTCTCGAACCTAAGACACGTCTCGTCTTATAGGTCTAGTTCGGTCATATGCCGACCGTTGGGCATCTCTTTCTCCATCGAGTGATTGTTATTTTTTGGAGTCGTGTTTCGACTATCAGATGTTTGTTCCTCGATATACGTGTAATAGCTATACCAGGTGAGTTCATAGCCTCGCTTTTACTGCTTTATATGCGCTTATAAACCCGCGAGGGGGAATACATGCTCTTGGTAAATAAGCATACGTGCTATATATATCCCTTTTGAAAGGATACATGTTTGTGAATAAACATTCGTTGTTTGAATATATGCTTTGAATGAATACAAGCTGTTGTAAATAAACGTAAAGACGTTTGGTTGAATAATTTTGGTAAATGAACACAAGCGTTGATTGTATAGGTAATGAGATACTATTAGTAAGGCCTAAGTTGTGTATTTTCAGTGAAACAGTCCCTATAACGTGAATCGTTAACTACTTGTGATGGGTAGGCGCTCGTATAGACGAATGGATCCATTGGGAATGATGACCCCCACCCGGGCATGTCTTACCTGTGAGTTGGATGCTCAGCCGGGTGTGTTGTACGTGAGGTATGGGGTATTCGGCAAGATACCTGACTAGGGAAAATTTATTGATAAAGGCATTGGTGTCATGAGCTTAGCTTAATAGTGTGGAATATAGATATTGTATGTGCTGCAATATCGCCAATGGATGAGATTCTTGTGTTCAAAAGCTTTATGGTTTATTTGAAAACCCATTATTGTTTATTAAAAACCTACGAATTCACTCAACCGTTGTGTTGACATTTTTGCATGTATTCTCAGGTGTATAGGTTTAAGAACAGCTGGAGCATGGAGCCGCGCGGGAATAAAGTAAAGGCAAAACAAACAATTTCCATTCGATATGTTTGACAAATCTTTATTATTTCTTAAGGTTTGTATAAATTGTTGGGAACTATTTCAATTGAAACTCTGATTTAATAAAATTATCGAATGATTTATTTTATAAAACGTCTCTTTCGAGGTCGTTTTCTATGACTGTGTTTGATGAACTATGAGGTAGCACCCAAAGTTGAGTATCCGCTGCATTGTGATTTTGGGGGTGCTACAGTCAGCCGCTGACAATTCCATTCTAGATGCAGACACTTCAATGGTAGCTGTTGACAAATCCATACATGTATCCCAACCATCTTTGGTGATTAAGGAGGTTTCTTCACAGGTATCCCCATCTATTTTGCCTATTATAGATCCCAAGGATAAAGGAAAGGGAATAACGGTAGAAGTAGAGGTCCCTAACAGGTTAAATTTGATGCTATGTTGGCTTAACAAATCCAAGAAAGGGAAAATAGGGGACTTATGAATGGGGATATAGAAGCTCATATAAGCTCAGAATCTGAGGAAGTAAGGAGAATTGATGAGAGCGAGGAGGAGAGAAGTGGACATGGTTCATCTGTTGGTGATATGGATCTTGATGAACCAGAAAGGTTGGACTATGGTGAGGATGAGGTTGCTAAGGAAAAGTTGAGGCAATTGAAGTTGCAACTTGATTTTGATGTGCCTGAAGTTGCTAACATGTTTTACAAGTATGCACAATGAAATGTGGGAGATCCAAGTATTACTCTTTTTATGCAGATATGAGGTTTGGAATTATTGCTTATGATTCAACATGATGTCAAGGTAATCCTGGCTAATGAAGCTTCAAATGTTAAAGCCAAGTCAAAGACTACAAGGAGGGAGTTATACTACTTATTGTTGAGAGGTCATCAAGCTGGTTGGAACTACAAAAAGTTGAAGGCATTATCTTTTGACCAGCTGGAGTATTTGGCTTATCCCATTTAGCAACAAGTTAGTGAGCACAACACACACCTTTAGTTGTCTTCTGAAAGAAGAGAGGAAATAGAGGAAGAACTGAGAATTAAGAAAGAGTAAGTTGTTCCTAGGCTTGTCAAGAAAGGAGGAAAGTTTTTGTTTCCTGAGTTTAGCCCATTGGATCCAAAGTTTAATGAAGGTCTTTTGAAGAATAATTTGGAACTTTCTCCTTTGGAAGTTGGTGACATTTCTGTTGTGATACCCTTTGATTTTAGGAACCCAATTGTCAAGTATGAGGACGATTCAACAACAGGGTTCTAGGTAATCACAAGGTATGGGGACAAGGTTCACATGTTCACATCTCTTATGTCCCTATTTGGCAGCATTGACAGAGAAGACTTGGAGACTCTTTGGAGTCTATTGAAGGTGAGGTATGAGGCTGAAGCTCCTACTTCTCAAAATGAAATAAAGATTTGGTCAACATTCAAGAGGATGTTTGACTGTGATGAAGCGGATCTAGTATGACTGGATTTAGAAGATTTAAGCACTTTGGAGTGGCATTTGTATTCTGCTGTTGGAGTTTATCATCTTTGCACAACGAAGTTTTCAGAGTTCTTGTTGGTTGACATGAAATATCCATTTTCACAAGAAGTTTTGAAGAAGATGACGACCACCAATCTCAAGGTTGACTATACCAGTGGTGTTGGAGTAGACTTGATGCGATTTCTTCTCACTCAGATAGAAGAATAGGTTTTGTTTGTAAGAATCCTCTGTGTATATTGTTTTATTTAAGAAACTTAATGTTAAGGGGAGGATTGTTGGGAATAAAATTAGTTAAGTCATCTAGCTGTTGACAAAGAAGAATCAAGCCACTTACAAGGTGTTATCAAGTCGCTAACAGCATAGGTGTAGACAAGAAGAATCAAGCCGATGTCAAGACTTATTAGCTATTAAAGTCAACACGTTTTGTTAAGTTAGGAAGATATGCATGAATATTGTATTTTGTTATGTTTATCTTATTATATCTTCCTAGAATAGTTGATACGATAGCTTTGTGTACAAGTCTCCTTATGTGTATAAAAGGAGGCCTTAGGTTTTATGTTTGATATATTTTTTCAATCACTTTTGTTCACCGTTATTATTATCAATCGAAGTTGAAAGTTTGGTATACATACTTTGTTGTTTGTTCTTTGTACTAAGTATTATATACTTGGTTTGTTGAATATACAAAGTTTCTCAACATATTATACTTGAACTAATCTTGATAATACAAAAGCTTAATCGATCTAAGTTTGATATCAACACTTGATTCCCGTGTTGATTATTTCCAGGAATATTATCTCGGTTTTTGATGACGCATAGTCCCTAGTCAGGTTGGATAGTCCGACTCACGGGTACTACACGTATCCATCAGGAATGGATTGATACATATGCGATGCGCGCGCAGACCAGGAGGCCTGGTAAGCCGCTGTCGCACATGCGGTTAATTACTTAACCAAGGTCCTCGTCGCAATGTGACAGGATCAGACAGAATATAACCTATATTATAGTTATATTCGCCTAAGGAGGAGGGATATACACTTACCTTAGTTAGGCGATAAAGATCAAGCTATTTGGAGTTATTATCTCTTCCTTAGGCCGCAAGAACAAGGAGCCCAGCCTGGACTCTCTTGGGTATAAAAGGAACCCACATGGTTACATAAACGTACGATACACACAATACCCTAAACAATATACACTCAAATCGATTACTTACTCTCACGCTGGAGTCTAATCGTGGGCCACAAACCCACGGTAAGCCTAACGGTGTATGTTTAGTACGCATGGTCGTCAAAGCAAGTTTCACTTGGTGCAAGAGCCGGAGTCCACAAGACCCCGAATTAAGACTAATTCGGGTCAAGCTCGGTCCATCCAACTTTTTTATCAACAAGTTGGCGCCATCCGTGGGACACTGCACAAAATCTCTAAGCAATGACGAAAAACGGTATGCATGAAGGCCATCGAAGGTCCTCGACGGTAGATGGTCATATCACATCCGCGAATGTTACTCCTGGATCGGCCAATGAGGCAAACACTCGGGATGTAACAAATCCACCTTTCAGAGGAACAGAAGTACTATTCTCAACTCCCCTACCTATGGTGGAGGAAAGAAAAGTAGAGCGAGAATCAATCCAGCCTCCTCCTAATAAACAAAAAAGAAGGATACTCCACGAAGAAAGCGAGGAAGTTGTTGCTACAGAAGCACATGCAATGGAGGAATATGTAGCCACTAACCTCCAAGCCCTCGTACCGTTGGTTGCCAAACACAGAAAGAACCAGAAGCGAATGAAGGAAAAGGAGCGCGTAGAGCGCGGAGAATCCTCTGAAGGCAGTCCATCAGGATCGAGTGATAACCACCCTGTAAAGAGCGGGCGCGAATATTACTCCTCAGATGACCAAAGCTTCTCACAACCCTGGAGAAGAGCCAGGAAAAATGCTTTCACAAGACGCATACAGTATTACGCTGATATAAGAAAGCGCCGCATGCCAGCAAACGTGAAAACGTATGATGGAACCTCAGATCCGGAAGAACACTTAAAAGTCTTCGAATCTCAAGTAGGCATTGAACAATGGCCAGTACCTGTATGGTGCAATATGTTCAACTCTACACTCGTAGGAAATGCGCGGATCTGGTTTGACAGCCTTCCATCGCGAACAATTAATGGGTATGAAGTATTGTGGAAAGTATTTAAATGAAACTATGTGCAACAAAAAAGGCATGATAGGAGTGCTGTATCACTTGCTAGAATCAAGCAGAACCAGGGTGAGTACCTGGAGGATTTTTTAGAACGTTTCAAGAGCGAGTGTCTTCAAATAAAAGAATGCCCAGAGATCTTGGAAGTATCTTGCTTCATGGCAGGTATACGCAACACTGATCTAATAAAAAAGCTGAATGAAAAAACACCTGAAACCTTTGATGGAGTACCACGGGGAGGGTAAGATCCTTCATACAGGGGGAATCAGCTGCCTTAGAAGTCATGCAAAACTATCATGACAACAGATCTCGCGACGCACCCAATAAAGGGCCAAGCAGGCCAAATAGGCCGGGAGGCCTCAATTACCGAGGAAATAAAAGAGAGAGGCGAGCCAATAATTTCAGGTTTACTTCTAATAAGTGTGAAGACACTTATCCTTTTACCACTTATTTCCAATAATAACAAGACCAAAACGTGTATTTTATGCCGTAAAAGTCAGAATTATGCGTGGTTTGTGTTTTTATTGTGTTTCAGGACAAAAATATGAAAAAGGGAGAAAACACGGGCTATCACGGGCATTTATCGAAGAAAACGAGAAAAGACGAAGTCAAAAGATCAAGAGTGCAAAAAGAACGGAAGTCCAAGGCCTATTCTGAAGATTTATCGAAGAAAAAGTCTAAAGACGGAAGTTTAATGAAGTCGAAGAATTCAAGTCTAATAGAAGAAGGAAATTATAAGACGAGTTCAATTTATATCGACAAATCCCAAGACGAGGTCGAGAAAGACAAAGAATTTAAATTGAGTCTAGAAAACAAGAAGAAAGAGAGAAGACACAAAGACCCTCCCCTCCTCCTATATATACCCTCCTAATGTGTCATTAGGAGGGTGTTAGTTAGTTAATTGTCTAGTTTTATTTTGAAGTGTGTTTAATTTTCTTCTCTCTAGTTTTCTTTCAAGCTTATCAAATATTTATCTTAATCTTGTAATCTTGGATCTTAGTCTTCAATTTAATCAAATTTATTTCATATTTCTCATTCTACCTTTCTTAATAACCTATAATTTTGCTTAATTAATCATGTAGTTGGTTGAATTTTGTTGATGATGTGATTGTTTGGTTTATTTGATTGTGCTTTTTGAGTTGGTGTGTTTAGAGTTTGAGATTAAGGTGCTTATTTGCTTAATTTTTATGTTTATTAGTTTTAAAAAAATAAGTTGATTTTGGTAGGTTAATATTTTTATAAAAAAGTTGCTTTTCAAATTTTTAGCTTATTTGTTGTTTTTATAGTTTTAATCCTAGCTTATTTAATTCTTCTTAAAATCCTTTTGGGTTAAGTTTTTGGTAAAGTGCTTTTTGGTTTTTGGATTATTTTTAGTTTTGCTTATACTTGTTCTTATTCGGGTTTTTCCAAAACCCTCATTCCGGATAAGAGGCATAAACCCTTTTATTCCGGATAAGCCTTTGTAATCATCAATTCCGAATAACAACCTAAAAACTCTATTCCGGATTATCATTTGAAAAAATTTCCGGATAACACCCAGAATTTTGGATTCCGGATAGCACCCCAAAACCCATTTCCGGATAAGCCTTCAAACTCCATTTTCTGGATAAGCCTCACAAACACCAATTCCGGATAAGCTCCATTTCCCGAATTCCGGATAATTACCCGAAATCCCATTTCCGGATAAGCTTCAAAAGTATCAATTCCGGATAAACCTTGGAAATATATATTTCGGATAAGTTGCTCATTTTGAATTCCGGATAAGGTTTCTTAATTGATTTCGGATAATCACTCGAACATCAATTCCGCATAAGCTCCCGAAATACGGATTCCGGATAACAAGTTATTTACACATTCCGGATAAGCATAAGTTCTACATTCTGGATAAGAGATCAAACTCCAATTCCGAATAAGCTATTTGTGTTAGTTCCAGTTTAATCTTCAAGTGTTATTTTTTCCCGCCAATTAAGGTCAGATTATTTTACTTTATTTTTATCTTGACATTCAATTATTTTAGTGTTTATCCTAGATAATCCCAAGCTCCCCCTTTTAGTTACCAACACCAACAATTCCACTCTAAACCGTGATCAATTCGGATTGAATCGAGTACGAACAACACTTTCTTGAACACACAAAATTCATAAATCAAATGGCGCCGCTGCCGATGTCAAGACTTATTAGCTATTAAAGTCAACATGTTTTGTTAAATTAGGAAGATATGCATGAATATTGTATTTTGTTATGTTTATCTTATTATATCTTCCTAGAATAGTTGATACGATAGCTTTGTGTACAAGTCCCCTTATGTGTATAAAAGGAGGCCTTAGGTTTTATGTTTCATATATTTTTTCAATCACTTTTGTTCACCGTTATTATTATCAATCAAAGTTGAAAGTTTGGTATACATACTTTGTTGTTTGTTCTTTGTACTAAGTATTATATACTTAGTTTGTTGAATATACAAAGTTTCTCTACATATTATACTTGAACTAATCTCGATAATACAAAAGCTTAATCGATCTAAGTTTGAGATCAACACTTGATTCCCGTGTTGATTATTTCTAGGAATATTATCTCGGTTTTTGATGACGCATAGTCCTTAGTCGGGTTGGATAGTCCGACTCACGGGTACTACACGTATCCATCAGGAATGGATTGATACATATGAGATGCGCGCGCAGCCCAGGAGGCCTGGTAAGCCGCTGTCGCACATGTGGTTAATTACTTAACCAAGGTCCTCGTCGCAGTGTAACAGGATCAGACAGAATATAACCTATATTATAGTTATATTCGCCTAAGGAAGAGGGATATACACTTACCTTAGTTAGGCGATAAAGATCAAGCTATTTGGAGTTATTATCTCTTCCTTAGGCCGCAAGAACAGGTAGCCCATCCTGTACTCTCTTGGGTATATAAGGAACCCCCATGGTTACATAAAGGTATGATACACACAATCCCCTAAACACTATAAACTCAAATCAATTACTTACTCTCACGCTGGAGTCTAATCGTGGGCCACAAACCCACGGTAAGCCTAACGGTGTATGTTTAGTACGCAGGGTCCTCAAAGCAAGTTTCACTTGGTGCAAGAGCCGGAGTCCACAAGACCCCGAATTAAGCCTAATTCGGGTCAAGCTCGGTCCAACCAACTTTTGTATCAACAAGTTGGCGCCATCCGTGGGACACTGCACAAAATCTCTAAGCAATGACGAAAAACGGTATGCATGAAGGCCATCGAAGGTCCTCGACGGTAGATGGTCATATCACATCCGCGAATGTTACTCCTGGATCGGCCAGTGAGGCAAACACTCGGGATGTAACAAATCCACCTTTCAGAAGAACATATGTACTATTCGCAACTCCCCTACCTATGGTGGAGGAAAGAAATGTAGAGCGAGAATCAATCCAGCCTCCTCCTAATAAACAAAAAAAAGGATACTCCACGAAGAAAGCGAGGAAGTTGTTACTACAGAAGCACGTGCAATGGAGGAATATGTAGCCACTAACCTCCAAGCCCTCGTACCGCTGGTTTCCAAACACAGAAAGAACCAGAAGCGAATGAAGGAAAAGGAGCGCGCAGAGCGCGGAGAATCCTTTGAAGGCAGTCCATCCGGATCGAGTGATAACCACCCTGTAAAGAGCGGCGCGAATATTACTCCTCAGATGACCAAAGCTTCTCACAACCCTGGATAAGAGCCAGGAAAAATGCTTTCACAAGACGCATACAGTATTACGCTGATATAAGAAAGCGCCGCATGCCAGCAAACGTGAAAACGTATGATGGAACCTTAGATCCGGAAGAACACTTAAAAGTCTTCGAATCTCAAGAAGGCATTGAACAATGGCCAGAACCTGTATGGTGCAATATGTTCAACTCTACACTCGTAGGAAATGCGCGGATCTGGTTTGACAGCCTTCCGCCGCGAACAATTAATGGGTATGAAGTATTGTGGAAAGCATTTAAAAGAAACTATGTGCAACAAAAAAGGCATGATAGGAGTGCTGTATCACTTGCTAGAATCAAGCAGAACCAGGGCGAGTACCTGGAGGATTTTTTAGAACGTTTCAAGAGCGAGTGTCTTCAAATAAAAGAATGCCCAGAGATCTTGAAAGTATCTTGCTTCATGGCAGGTATACGCAACACTGATCTAATAAATAAGCTGAATGAAAAAACACCCGAAACCTTTGATGGAGTACCACGGGGAAGGTAAGATCCTTCATACAGGGGGAATCAGCTGCCTTAGAAGTCATGCAAAACTATCATGACTACAGATCTCGCGACGCACCCAATAAAGGGCCAAGCAGGCCAAATAGGCCGGGAGGACTCGATTACCGAGGAAATAAAAGAGAGAGGCGAGCCAATAATTTCAGGTTTACTTCTAATAAGTGTGAAGACACTTATCCTTTTACCACTTATTTCCAATAATAACAAGACCAAAACGTGTATTTTATGCCGTAAAAGTCGGAATTATGCGTGGTTTGTGTTTTTATTGTGTTTCAGGACAAAAATATGAAAAAGGGAGAAAACACGGGCTATCACGGGCTTTTATCGAAGAAAACGAGAAAAGACTAAGTCAAAAGATCAAGAGTGCAAAAAGAACGGAAGTCCAAGGCCTATTCTGAAGATTTATTGAAGAAAAATTCTAAAGACGGAAGTTTAATGAAGTCGAAGAATTCAAGTCTAATAGAAGAAGGAAATTATAAGACGAGTTCAATTTATATCGACAAATCCCAAGACGAGGTCGAGAAAGACAAAGAATTTAAATTGAGTCGAGAAAACAAGAAGAAAGAGAGAAGACACAAAGACCCTCCCCTCCTCCTATATATACCCTCCTAATGTGTCATTAGGAGGGTGTTAGTTAGTTAATTGTCTAGTTTTATTTTGAAGTGTGTTTAATTTTCTTCTCTCTAGTTTTCTTTCAAGCTTATCAAACATTTATCTTAATCTTGTAATCTTGGATCTTAGTCTTCAATTTAATCAAGTTTATTTCATAATTCTCATTCTACCTTTCTTAATAACCTATAATTTTGCTTAATTAATCATGTAGTTGGTTGAATTTTGTTGATGATGTGATTGTTTGGTTTATTTGATTGTGCTTTTTGAGTTGGTGTGTTTAGAGTTTGAGATTAAGGTGCTTATTTGCTTAATTTTTATGTTTATTAGTTTTAAAAAAATAAGTTGATTTTGGTAGGTTAATATTTTTATAAAAAAGTTGCTTTTCAAATTTTTAGCTTATTTGGTGTTTTTATAGTTTTTAAATCCTAGCTTATTTAATTCATCTTAAAATCCTTTTGGGTTAAGTTTTTGGTAAAGTGCTTATTGGTTTTTGGCTTATTTTTAGTTTTGCTTATACTTGTTCTTATTCGGGTTTTTCCAAAACCCTCATTCCGGATAAGAGGCATAAACCCTTTTATTCCGGATAAGCCTTCGTAATCATCAATTCCGGATAACAACCTAAAAACTCTATTCCGGATTATCATTTGAAAAACATTCCGGATAACACCCAGAATTTTGGATTCCGGATAGCACCCCAAAACCCATTTCCGGATAAGCCTTCAAACTCCATTTTCCGGATAAGCCTCACAAACACCAATTCTTGATAAGCTCCATTTCCCGAATTCCGGATAAGTACCCGAAATCCCATTTCCGGATAAGCTTCAAAAGTATCAATTCCGGATAAACCTTGGAAATATATATTTCGGATAAGTTGCTCATTTCGGATAAGGTTTCTTAATTGATTTCGGATAATCACTCGAACATCAATTCCGCATAAGCTCCCGAAATACGGATTCCGGATAACAAGTTATTTACACATTCCGGATAAGCCTACATTCCGGATAAGAGATTAAACTCCAATTCCGAATAAGCTATTTGTGTTAGTTCCAGTTTCATCTTCAAGTGTTATTTTTTCCCGCCAATTAAGGTCAGATTATTTTACTTTATTTTTATCTTGACATTCAATTATTTTAGTGTTTATCCTAGATAATCCCAAGCTCCCCCTTTTACTTACCAACACCAATAATTCCACTCTAAATCGTGATCAATTCGGATTGAATCGAGTACGAACAACACTTTCTTGAACACACAAAATTCATAAATCAAATGGCGCCGCTGCCGGCTCTTTTCGTAAAGATTAACAGTTTTTAGTGTGAAAAATTGGATTTTGGGATCCGTTCTTCTGGGAACGTTATTTTCAAGCTCAAAAATTTTCAAAAATCCTAAAAAATATAAAATTTTCAAAAAATCCAATAATAATAAAAAAGATAAAAAAAACCAAAAATATTGTATTTCATTTTAGTATATGCGTACTCGATCTACGTCTTATCCTGAGCCCGAGACTCTTTGAGAAATAGATATGGCCGGTGTGCATAACAATAATAACAACCCACCCACCCCAATTTGAATAACAATAACAACAAAAAAAATGTTCCCCCGCCCGACCTACGGACAATGGAGGAGCTCTGTCAACCAAACATGAACGGACGCGGAGGACCGATTGCGCCGATTCAAATTACGGCTCCTGAATTTTCGTTGAAGCATCACATGATCCAGCAAGTTCAAAATGCTTGTCCTTTTCACGGATTACCGGATGATGATGCCAACAAACATCTCGACAAGTTCATTACGTCACCCAAAGCATGAAACTTCCCGATGTTACTATGGATTTCCTTCTCCTAGATCTCTTCCCACACACTTTATCCCACCATGCCGAGAAATGGTTTAACCGTCTCCCTAAAAATTCTATTCATACATGGGATGAGATGACTCAACGCTTTTTGTCGCGCTTCTTTCCACCCTCCATGGTCACTAGCCTTCAGAACCAAATTAGTGGATTCACTCAAGAAAATGATGAATCACTTTTCGATGCTTGGGAACGCTACAATGTTTTGATCGACCGTTGTCCAAATCATAACATGCTCCCCGTTACTCTCATTGATACTTTCTACAACGGTCTCACTTTTTCGTGATCGTGATACGATTAATGCCGCCGCCGGTGGTACCTTTATGAAAAGTAGACCGGAGGAGTGTAGAGAGTTGATTGAAAACATGACTACTCACCACAAGAATTGGGATTCATCCGCATCCTCAAGATCAAACCCGAGAGTCAATGTTTCTTCTACTTCTTCCAACCCTGATATGACCAAAATTACCCGCGCAATGGTCGAAATGAGCAAAAATATGCAACTTTTGGGTACTAACCAAAATCAACAAGCTAAAGTTGTTGCTATTTCTTGTGAAACGTGTGGTGGTCCTCATTCTTAAAATGATTGCCCCTCTACACAAAGCAATCTTTGTGAAAACGTTAACGCGGCATACGGTAACTATTCCACGGGAGGCTATCAAGCTCGCCCTCAAGGAGACCGTAACTTGCTAAGTTATCGTTCCAACAAATTTCTATCTCCACCCGGTTTTCCTCCTCAAAACCAAAACCAAAAAAAATTCAACCCCAACAATCAAAGCCAACCTCGAGCTACCAATCAATATCAATCCCAAAGAAACCCATATCCACCTCAAGGAAATAATCAAGCTTACCAAGCCCCACCTCTCAATCAACCAACGACATTGAACCAAGACCTCGAAACTTACATGAGGACCAATAGAGAGATGGTGACGAATCTTCAAAGTCAATTCATTAACTTGCAGGGTGACATGGCGAAACAAGGGAACGATACTGGAGCCGAGCTAAGGAATGACATGGCGAAACAAGGGAATGATCTTCGAGCCGATATGAGAAACTCTATGAGCAGTCAAACGAATGACTTAAGGGATATGATGGCTAGTTTTTTCCCAAGTAATCTAGCCTCTGGTTCGGGTTCTCTTTCGAGTAACACCGTTGCTAACCCACGAGGGGAGATGAAAGCAATCACCACTCAAAGTGGAAAAGGTTATAAGGAGCCCGAGATTCCTACACCTACTCCCGTGATTGTGACTAAGGAAAAAGAACAACTTTACCCAACTCCTTTACCTTCCAACCCCACCCCTCCACCACCTAAGGATGCGAGTGAGAATTCCATTCCAAAGCCTTCATCTCAACCCAATATACCTTATCCCTCAAGGTTGAGGAAAGAGAAGTTGAAGAACAAGGATGATATTCAGGTTTCTAACTTTCTTAAAATGTTTAAACAACTGAATTTTAACATCTTATTTGCCGAGGCTCTCGCTCACATGCCGAAATATGCTAAAATGTTTAAAGATCTTCTTAGTGATAAGGAGAAACTCCTTGATATCGCTTAGACCCAACTTAATGAGAATTGCTCCGCAGTGCTCTTAAGGAAATTACCAACCAAACTTGGTGATCCGGTTCGTTTCCTCATTTCTTGCAACTTCCCAGGGGTAGAGAATTGTATAGCCCTAGCCGATCTAGGTGCTAGTATAAACTTAATGGAATTAAGTGTTTGGAAACAATTATCTCTACCCGAGCTAGTCCCCACACGAATGACATTGGAATTAGCTTGTAAAACCCGCATGCTTTTACCATGCATAGTACCCTTAGGATCGTACGTACTAGTTAAAACTTTCCTAATATAGCATGATTACGATTACGTGTTAGGAGTTTACGTATTACGTACGTGTTGGAACACGATAAGTATTTACTATGCATGATCACGTAATAATTATTTAACAATAATTAATCACGAACATGCGATAATGAAATCATGAACGTAATTAAAACACGAACTATTATTAATTACGTATATATATTTATTACGAGTGTAATTAAATATATTAGATCACGGTATTTACGTAACAAGAACATTTAAAACACGAACATAAATAATCACAAACGAGTAACTAAATAACGAGACACGGAAAAAGGTACGGGTACCCCAAGTAGGGTCCCTACCCGCAGCCAACAAGGACAAATGGGCCAAGCCCATTTGTCAAATTTACTAAAGGGGGTTATTTATTTTTTTACACTACACAAATTAACTTTACAGAAGATTTTAAGAAAACCTAAAACCTCCTCCTTCCTCCTTCTTCTTTGTGCCGCCACCCTAAGAACACCATACAAGGTGATTTTTGAACTTTGATCTTGAAGATTTGGTGATTGATCGTGTTTGTTCTTCGTCCTCTTGATCCACGAATTCGGTAAAAACTTTTTAAACCTTTTCTTTTGATTTAATCTTTTTATAAATTATGAACATGTAATGTTTTTATAAAAACATAATAATTAAGCATACATCTAACATGTTTTGGTGTTAAATTAAATCAAAAGGTTGTTTTTAAGGGGTGTTTGTTTTTGCCGCAGGCTACAACCGAACCCGAATGGGTTTCGGTTTGCCAAGCCGACCACCACCAAGACCATATGGTCTTGGTTGGTGCGTATGGGTCCCACGGCAGCAAGGGGAACACGGGGTACCCCGAGTTGGTTCGGGGTATGGTGTCGATTTCATGTCTGGTTCATGTTTTTAGCCTAGATCTGGTTCATGGTGTATTTTAGTTTTTTATGTTTATGAACTTATGTTAAAATTAAATTAATAAAATGATGTGATTAATTTAATAACATGACTTAGGTTATTTAATTATTAATGATCATAAAATTATTTTAACCTAAGTATTTATATATTTAAGACTTATAATTAATTAATTATTTTTAAACCATGGATATAATTAATTAATTAACATGACTTAGGTTATATTATTAATATATAATAATACATATTTTAACCTAAATATTTAACCTATTTAATTAAAAAACATGTTATACTTTAATTAAATATTATAACCTATAGTTTAATTAAATTACATGAAATAATTATTAAACTATACAATATACCATATGACTTAGAAAATAATCATGAAAAACACTTAGGCTTATATACTTAGCTTATTTAATCAGCTTAATTCTAATTATGTAAACTTTCTATTTTTAGGAACTTAATTAAATAAGGCAGCTAATCTATTTATGGAAACCAGCTATTTTTAGAAACTTATTTATTTCAGGCAGCTAATCTATTTATGGAAACTTATTTAATTAAGGCAGCTAATCTATTTATGGAAACTTTCTATTTTTAGAAACTTATCTATTTTAAGCAGTAAATCTATTTTTGGAAACTTTCTATTTTTGGATACTTTCTATTTTTGGAAACTTTCTATTTTTGGAAACTTTTTATTTTTGGAAACTTTCTATTTTTGGAAAATTTCTATTTTTGGAAACTTTATATTTAGGAAACCTGCTATTTTTGGAAAGTTACTTATTATTACACAGTAAGTATAATAACACATGAAATACCAGAAATACTTAAGCAGATTAAATAGAGTATAAGATTTAACACGGTTTAAGGCTTTAAAACAGTAAAACATGGTAAGAACACATAAAATAAGCTAAGACATGACATAAAACCAGCTATGTATTTAGTAAGCATATACTTATTCATGTACGTATTTATGTAGCACTAGTGATTCGGAAGTAGGATTCTCGCAGTTCGTCTTTCTCGTTCACTGGACATAAGGTACGGATTCCCGTCCTTTCAGTATGGACATTCTTCCTTATTAGGATTCCCCATATGTAGCCAACTGTTTTCCCGTAGTATAAGTTATGAGTTTGATTGTTTATGTTTAATTAAGATTACCTATAGCCATATACATGCATGACCAGTTTCACCTAGTTATGGAGGTACCATAACCATAACATTAGAGGCACTAATGTTATGACTTCACCACGGCGGAGTGATTGCTCGTGGCGTCCCTTCAGCTTTTGGCCATTTATTTATATTTATCATGTCGGGCGTATGGGTGCATCCTAGTTACATGTTTTTATTCAGGATTACATGGTGAATGTGGTGTGTGCCTTGCATCCTTCACAAGGAGCTGATCCCTCCTACCTAAAAACCAGTATATTAAATTAGAGGCAGCCCCTCTAATTTGCATGATGAGGTCACCCCTCCAATTATTCATGCACGGTGGATTTTCATGACATATATTGGCTAATGGTAAAATATGACAAACAATTTTTATAAGATAAACATAAGACTTTCAAACTATAAAACCAGTTTTATTAAGACTTAACCAGGTTACTCGGGACTTATTTTTCTTCCGCTGTTATTATGTTATATGCTTATCCTATTCGTGCTTTATTGTACATCCGTGCACTGAGCGTATTTGCTCAGTCGTTTTCCTTTTCTATGTTCCCAAAACGGCAGGTACTCAGGGACGCTCGTAGACACTAAGAGTACGTGCATATGGACTGGAAGCTGTCTAGCCTTCTTTACATTATGCATTTCCTTTCTTATGATACTTATGCTTTGGACATTGTTTAGTCCTTTCCTTTATTATACTATGTTTGTGTGTGATGAGCTTTACTTTTGGACTACCGATGTTTGATTCCGGTATTTTCCTTTTTATGGTCAAGTAATGTTTAGACATTTTACCTTGTATGCTTTGATGACACGCCATAATTACTGTGATATTTCCATTTCCAAAGTGGGGTGTTACAATTATGGTATCAGAGCCAAGGCTTCGACCTGTAGGCTCTCAAATATGATCTGTGATTAGTGGGTAGTCGCTACGGTCTTCCTAGAACTGACAGTTGTTTTCATGCATTCATCATTTTTAAGCATACATATACATGTCATTGTTGCAGGGTTTTTGACTAAGTAATGGTTGGTACAGGACTGGCCCTATTTAGTCGCATGTGTTTTATCGAAACTTTTAGATTTGGGACCGACCCATAGGCGTCCCCTCGTTATGTCTTTTGTTTTGGGTGAACTGACCAGAGGCGTTCACTCTCGAGCATACAAAAGTTTTCATAAAACTGCATCATGCATTCATACAAAATTTTTCTTGCATAAAATTTTTCTCGTGAAATTTTAGTATAATTTTTTTTCATGTATATATTATATTTTATGTTTTGATCTGTTTAATCATATGTTTTATCTTATACTGTCAGATGGTTCTCACACGCGAACATGAGCAGCTCAATGCTGCAATTCAGGCTGCCATGCAAGCCTTGCTTCCTCAACTGAGGAATGACATCAGGGCTGAAGTTCAAGCTGCCAACAATCAGCAGCACAATCAGCCACCTCCTCCTCCTCCTCCAGTGACATTAGCAGTATGGCTGGAGAGATTCAACAAGCTCTGCCCTCGAGCTTTTGAGAAGACAGATAGCCCCAGCGATGTTGAAAGCTAGTTGGCTCACATCGAGAAGATTTTCAACGCTATAGGCTGTGACCCCGCATATAAGGCAAGGTTGGCATGCTATCGGTTCGAAGGCGATGTACTCAACTGGTGGTTAGCATTGATGCAATCTGAAGGTGGTGATGAGTGGGTTGCTGGTTTGACTTAGGCTCAGTTCAAGGACAGGGTGATGGAGCAGTTCTTTCCCAAGGCTGAGCAGGACAAGCTCAAGAGAGAGTACCATGAGATCTGACAGAGAGCTGGGGAGAATAGCAACGAGTTTATGCAGCGCTTTCTTCGCTTGGCTGGTTTCCTTGGTGCGGCAGCAGGTACTCCTGAAGAGCAGGCACATCACTTCAGATGGGCTCTTCGCACATCGGTCGCAAACAATCTGGTGTGTGCTACGTTCAACACTATAGCACAAGTGGCCGATGCAGCACGAAAACTGGAGATGCTGCAGGAGAGGGATGAGTTCGGGGAAGCTGAAAGACCCGACAAGAGGTAAACATTCGTATTCAAGCGGTGACCAATCCGTATACTTTCCATATGTCAATTATTCATCTCTTTAACTGTATCTTCCAGGCAGAAAACTAGGGACCGGTCTCAGCCGGCTACTCAACAGCAGCCTCATCAGCCCAAGGGAAATGGTCAGACTAACGACCGTTCTGCTAAGGATAGGCGTGGCGGTAATGACAATTACCGTAACAACGCTGGGCACTCCAACAACAGCAAGTCCTAATACTTACGAAATTCCTTATGTTTTATGTTATAACTCATATTCTGACACTTTATCAAACTTCTACCAGGAACCATGGAAATGGTAGGGACCAGAACCAGAGAGGTTCGCAGCCTAGCCGTCCAGCTATCACTGGTATTCAGTCTTACGATTATACGCTTTGTCCTTTGTACCCAATTACCATGTCTTATGTAAAATGTTTTATCAGGTCCTCAGCCAGCCAGAACACCTGCTGGAGGATACACTCATCCTCTTTGCTCTACTTGCCACCGTAGGAACCCAGGACCATGTCGCTGTAATACTGATGCGTGCTTCAAGTGTGGTCTTCCTGGCCATATTATGAAGGATTGCCGTAAGGGCGAGATGGAGGGTACATCGGGACATGCTGATACCAAGCCGCCTCCTACTGCTGGGCATGTCTACACGACATCTCGAGACCAGGCCAACAAGTCTACAAGTACCATCACTGGAATCTTGTATATGTATGGTCAAGCTGCATGTGTTCTTTTCGATACGGGTGCTACTCACTCGGTTATTTCTACTGCTTATGCTAAGAACATTAGGATGCCTCCCTTGCCACTAGAAATAGACTTACTATTTCCACGCCTTTGAGGGACTCTGTATTAATCACCTATGTATACAAGAGTCTTCCCCTAGAATTTGATGATAAGGTTCGACCTGTCGACGCACTTCCGCTGGACATGAATGACTTCGACATGATTTTGGGCATGGATTGGCTATCCAAGTATCATGCTACCATAGACTGCCATTCATATCGAGTTATCTTCGGTGATGTCAATGCACCAGAGTACATTCATAACGGGTTCATACCCGGACGGTCTGTACAAGTCATATCCACCCTGCAAGCGCGTGCACTACTGTCACATGGCTGTGAGGGTTATCTAGCTACGGTTCACGACATGGATGCTGAATCTCCATCGATTCAGGATCAACCAATAGTGTCAGAATTCCAAGATGTGTTTCCAGCAGAACTTCCAGGCATACCACCTGCACGAGAAGTGGAATTTAGTATCGAGCTGATTCCAGGAGCTGAACCAATCTCCAAGGCTCCTTATCGCATGGCTCCCATAGAGCTAAAGGAGCTGAAGGATCAACTGCAAGAACTTCTTGAGCGAGGTTTCATTCGACCGAGCGCATCTCCATGGGGCGCACCGGTTTTGTTTGTTAAGAAGAAGGACGGCAGTATGCGTCTTTGCATAGACTATCGCGAGCTCAACAAGATTACCATTCAGAATAGGTATCCACTGCCACGCATTGACGATCTGTTTGACCAACTCCAAGGGGCCAAACACTTCTCCAAGATCGATCTTAGGTCAGGCTATCATCAGCTACGGGTCAAGGAGCAGGATATCGCAAAGACTGCCTTTCGTACTCGTTATGGACACTACGAGTTTGTAGTTATGCCATTTGGCCTGACAAATGCTCCAGCAGTGTTCATGGATCTGATGAACAGAATCTTCCATGAATTTCTGGACAAATTCGTCATTTTTTTCATCGATGACATCCTGATTTTCTCAAAGTCCAATGAGGAACACGAAGACCATCTTCGTATAGTACTACAGATTCTTCGCCAAAAGCAGATGTATGCTAAATTCTCCAAATGTGAGTTCTGGTTAGACAAGGTGGCATTCTTAGGTCACATTGTATCAGCAGAAGGAATCACTATGGATCCAGCGAAGGTTGAGGCCATTACTAAGTGGCCAAGGCCGACATCAGCGACGGAAGTCCGCAGTTTCTTAGGCTTAGCTGGCTATTACCGTAGGTTCGTGGAGAGATTTTCCCGCCTAGCACTACCATTGACCAAACTGATGCGGAAAGGGGAGAAATTCGTCTGGACTGAAGATCGAGAGAAGAGCTTTGAAGACCTGAAGCAGAAGCTAGTATCTGCACCTATTCTTACTCTACCATCTGGTACGGGTGGATTTCAAATCTACAGCGATGCATCGGGGAAGGGACTTGGCTGTGTTCTCATGCAACATGGGAAAGTTATCGCGTACGCTTCCCGGCAGCTTAAGCCTTATGAAGAAAATTACTCCACGCACGATCTGGAACTTGCTGCAGTCGTGTTTGCATTGAAGATATGGAGGCACTACTTATATGGAGAATCATGTGACATTTTCACGGACGACAAGAGCTTGAAGTATATCTTCACTCAGCGTGAATTGAACATGAGGCAGAGGAGATGGTTAGAGCTGTTGAAGGATTATGACATTAATCTACAGTATCATCCCGGAAAGGCAAATGTAGTAGCAGATGCTCTTAGCAGGAAGTCCGGAATGATCAACAACATTAAAATCGAAGAGGAAATCATCAGAGACTTGGAGCGACTAGACATCAAGATCATGGTACGTGGACAGCACAGTTACTGGGCCAATCTTAGAGTAGAACCTGAGTTACTATCTAAGATCAAGGAAGCTCAGAAGGATGACGGAGAAATCTGGGCGATAGTACAGAATTTGGAGAAGCAGACAAAATTCAGAGTAGATGCAGATGGTATCGTATGGCAGGGCACTAGACTTTGTGTTCCTGATGACCAAGAACTCCGGGAAGCTTTGTTAGCGGAAGCTCATAGCTCCCTATTCTCGATACATCTTGGTTCGACTAAGATGTACCATGACATCAAGCAGTACTTTTGGTGGAGTGGTATGAAACAGGATGTGGCCACTTACATCTCCAAATGTCTTACCTGCCAGCAGGTTAAGATCGAGCATCAGCGATCTGGCGGTCTCCTTCAACCGTTAGATATTCCAGAGTGGAAGTGGGACAAAATCACCATGGATTTTGTTACCGGTCTTCCGCCTACCAAAAGGAAGCACGATGCAATTTGGGTTATCGCTGATCGACTTACCAAATCAGCTCATTTCTTACCGATCCGCAAGGAAGATCCGGTAAGTAAACTCGCAGATACGTATAGACGGGAGATCATGAGACTCCATGGTGCACCATCCAGCATCGTCTCAGACAGTGATCCTCGATTCACTTCGCGCTTTTGGAAAGGTCTGCAGAAAGCCTGGGGTACACAACTTAAGCTTAGCACGGCTTTTCATCCTCAAACGGACGGACAGTCGGAGCGAACCATTCAGACATTGGAGGATATGTTGAGGTCATGTGCGTTGGAATGGACGGGTGATTGGGACGAATACATCTGTTTGGTAGAGTTTGCATACAACAACAACTGGCACGCAAGCATCAAGTGTGCTCCATTTGAGATGTTGTATGGCAGAAAGTGTCGCGCCCCAATCTGCTGGGATCAGGTTGGCGAGCGAACACTCGAAGGACCGGAAATCATAGAGATGACCAATGAGAAGATCGCAGTAGCTAAGCAGAAATCTCAGGAGGCACGGTCACGTCAGAAGAGTTACGCCGATAAGCATCGTAGGGATATACACTTTAACGTAGGAGATCGCGTCTTCCTTAAGGTTTCGCCGGCACGTGGTGTTAGACGCTTCGGGATTAAAGGGAAGCTCAGTCCTTGTTTCATCGGACCGTTTGATATCATTGAACGAGTCGGTGAAGTATCTTACCGATTGGCGTTACCTCCACAGCTTTCGCATGTGCACAATGTGTTTCATGTGTCCTTACTCAGAGGGTACCAGTATCATCCCCTTCACATGGTTCAGTATCCACTGGAACAGATACGTGAAGATCTTACTTTTATAGAAGAACTCGAACGAGTTCTTGACAGACAATAACGAGTCATGAGAAAGAAGACGATTCCATTCGTCAAAATTCTATGGAGGGATCATACCTAGCGGGAAGCCACTTGGGAAACAGAGGAGTCTATCCGGGCTTCTTACCCTCATTTCATATTTTGAATTCGGGTATGTTCTTCTTTTCCAGTTACTTTATCTATAATTCGGGGACGAATTATTCTTTTTAGGGGGGGAAGAGTTGTAAAACCCGCATGATTTTACCATGCATAGTACCCTTAGGATCGTACGTACTAGTTAAAACTTTCCTAATATAGCATGATTACGATTACGTGTTAGGAGTTTACGTATTACGAACGTGTTGGAACACGGTAAGTATTTACTATGCACGATCACGTAATAATTATTTAACAATAATTAATCACGAACATGCGATCATGAAATCATGAACGTAATTAAAACACGAACTATTATTAATTACGTATATATATTTATTACGAGCGTAATTAAATATATTAGATCACGGTATTTACGTAACGAGAACATTTAAAACACGAACATAAATAATCACAAACGAGTAACTAAATAACGAGACACGGAAAAAGGTACGGGTACCCCAAGTGGGGTCCCTACCCGCGGCCAACAAGGACAAATGGGCCAAGCCCATTTGTCAAATTTACTAAAGGGGGTTATTTATTTTTTTACACTACACAAATTAATTTTACAGAAGATTTTAAGAAAACCTAAAACCTCCTCCTTCCTCCTTCTTCTTTGTGCCGCCACCCTAAGAACACCATACATGGTGATTTTTGAACTTTGATCTTGAAGATTTGGTGATTGATCGTGTTTGTTCTTCGTCCTCTTGATCCACGAATTCGGTAAAACCTTTTTAAACATTTTCTTTTGATTTAATCTTTTTATAAATTATGAACATGTAATGTTTTTATAAAAACATAATAATCAAGCATAGATCTAACATGTTTTGGTGTTAAATTAAATCAAAAGGTTGTTTTTAAGGGGTGTTTGTTTTGGCCGCAGGCTGCAACCGAACCTGAATGGGTTTCGGTTTGCCAAGCCGACCACCACCAAGACCATATGGTCTTGGTTGGTGCGTGTGGGTCCCACGGCAGCAAGGGGAACACGGGGTACCCCGAGTTGGTTCGGGGTATGGTGTCGATTTCATGTCCGGTTCATGTTTTTAGCCTAGATCCGGTTCATGGTGTATGTTAGTTTTTTATGTTTATGAACTTATGTTAAAATTAAATTAATAAAATGATGTGATTAATTTAATAACATGACTTAGGTTATTTAATTATTAATGATCATGAAATTATTTTAACCTAAGTATTTATATATTTAAGACTTATAATTAATTAATTATTTTAAAACCATAGATATAATTAATTAATTAACATGACTTAGGTTATATTATTAATATATAATAATACATATTTTAACCTAAGTATTTAACCTATTTAATTAAAAAACATGTTATACTTTAATTAAATATTATAACCTATAGTTTAATTAAGTTACATAAAATAATTATTAAACTATACAATATACCATATGACTTAGAAAATAATCATGAAAAACACTTAGGCTTATATACTTAGCTTATTTAATCAGCTTAATTCTAATTATGGAAACTTTCTATTTTTAGGAACTTAATTAAATAAGGCAACTAATCTATTTATGGAAACCAGCTATTTTTAGAAACTTATTTATTTTAGGCAGCTAATCTATTTATGGAACTTATTTAATTAAGGCAGCTAATCTATTTATGGAAACTTTCTATTTTTTGAAACTTATCTATTTTAAGCAGTAAATTTATTTTTGGAAACTTTCTATTTTTGGAAACTTTCTATTTTTGGAAACTTTCTATTTTTGGAAACTTTCTATTTTTGGTAACTTTCTATTTTTGGAAACTTTCTATTTTTGGAAACATTCTATTTTTGGAAACTTTCTATTTTTGGAAACTTTCTATTTTAGGAAACCTGCTATTTTTGGAAAGTTACTTATTATTACACAGTAAGTATAATAACACATGAAATACCAGAAATACTTAATCAGATTAAACAGAATATAAGATTTAACACAGATTTAACACAGTTTAAGTCTTTAAAACAGTAAAACATGGTAAGAACACATAAAATAAGCTAAGACATGACATAAAACCAGGTATGTATTTAGTAAGAAGATACTTATTCATGTACGTATTTATGTAGCACTAGTGATTCGGAAGTAGGATTCTCGCAGTTCGTCTTTCTCGTTCACTGGACATAAGGTACGGATTCCCGTCCTTTCAGTATGGACATTCTTCCTTATTAGGATTCCCCGTATGCAGCCAACTGTTTTCCCGTAGTATAAGTTATGAGTTTGATTGTTTATGTTTAAATAATATTACCTATAGCCATATACATGCATGACCAGTTTCACCTAGTTATGGAGGTACCATAACAATAACATTAGAGGCACTGATGTTATGACTTCACCACAACGGAGTGATTGCTCGTGGCGTACCTTCAGCTTTTTGCCATTTATTTATATTTATCATGTGGAGCGTATGGGTGCATCCTAGTTACATGTTTTTATTCAGGATTACATGGTGAATGTGGTGTGTGCCTTGCATCCTTCACAAGGAGCTGATCCCTCCTACCCAAAAACCAGTATATTAAATTAGAGGCAGCCCCTCTAATTTGCATGATGAGGTCACCCCTCCAAATATTCATGCACGGTGGATTTTCATGACCTATATTGGCTAATGGTAAAATATGACAAACAGTTTTATAAGATAAACATAAGACTTTAAAACTATAAAACCAGTTTTATTAAGACTTAACCAGGTTAATCGGGACATAGTTTTCTTCCGCTGTTATTATGTTATATGCTTATCCTATTCATTCTTTATTGTACATCCATGCACTGAGCGTATTTACTCAGCCGTTTTCCTTTTCTATGTTCCCAAAACGGTAGGTACTCAGGGACGCTCGTAGATACTAAGAGTACGTGCATATGGACTGGAAGCTGTCTAGCCTTCTTTACATTATGCATTTCCTTTCTTATGATACTTATGCTTTGGACATTGTTTAGTCCTTTCCTTTATTATACTATTTTTGTGTGTGATGAGCTTTACTTTTGGACTACCGATGTTTGATTCCGGTATTTTCCTTTTTATGGTCAAGTAATGTTTAGACATTTTACCTTGTATGCTTTGATGACACGCCATAATTACTGTGATATTTCCATTTCCAAAGTGGGATGTTACATAGCTAATCGTACGGTTGCTTATCCGGTGGGGATAGCCGAAGATGTCTTCGTCGGTGTCGACAAATTCACTTTTCCGGCGGATTTTGTTGTCGTTGACTACGAGATGGACCCCGCGTTCCATTAATCGTTAGACGTCCATTCTTGAGGACCGGTCGCACTCTCATTGATGTAGCCGCGGGCGAATTAATCATGAGAGTTGGTGACGATAAAATCCTCTTCAACATGGGTCAACTTTCTAAGCAACCTTATGAAAACGAGAGCGTTAATTTCCTTGACGTTCTTGATGAGGCTTGTGAAGAGCATTTCAAAGACGCTAGTAAAAGTGGTTCTTCTTCTCTACCCATTGTTGAGACCGTTGCCTCAATTGCTCCATCACTAACTCCATTTGGAGAAAGTGATTTCCTTTTGAAAGAATTTGAAGAAACTTTGGGGGATGTGGACTTACAATATGACGATCCTCCCACCGATTGGGAAGAAGACATTCGTACCATTGAGAAACTTCTCAATAAAGACCATATTTCTCCACCGTCTCCGAAGAAAATATCTATCGATGATCCGAATTTGACTACGCCTTCCATCGACAATCCTCCGGATTTAGAGCTTAAGGAATTACCGTCTCATCTCGAATACGTGTTCCTTGAAGACAATAAGAAGTGATCCGTCATCATCGCAAAGGACTTGAAAGAAGAAGAACAATCTCGATTTATCGACGTGCTGAAGAATCATAAGAAAGCAATTGCTTGGAAAATTTCCGATATCCGCGGAATTGATCCGAACTTTTGTACTCATAAAATTCTCATGGAAGATGACTTTAAACCCGCAATCCAAAGCCAAAGAAGGGTTAGTCCTAGAATTCATGACATCGTCAAGAAAGAGGTTATCAAACTTCTAGATGCCGGAATGATTTACCTTATTTCGGATTGGCCATGGGTTAGTCTCGTCCATTGTGTGCCTAAGAAAGGCGGAATAACCGTTGTTCCCAATGAAAACAACGAGTTGATTCCTACTCGACTTGTCACGGGTTGACGAGTTTTCATAGACTATCGCAAACTCAATGATGCCACTCGCAAGGATCATTTTCCTCTTCCTTTCATGGATCAAATGCTCGAGTGTTTAGCGGGTAATGACTATTGTTGCTTCTTAGACGGTTTCTCCGGGTATTTTCAAATTCCCATCGATCCTAAAGACCAAGAGAAAACCACATTCACTTGTCCTTATGGAACATTTGCTTACAAAAGAATGCCTTTCGGCTTATGCAATGCTCCTAGGACTTTCCAAAGGTGTATGATGGCTATCTTTCATGACATGGTTGAAGAAACTATGGAAGTCTTCATGGATGATTTCTCGGTCTATGGTGATTCTTTATCTACTTCCCTTGCCAGTTTAGAACGTATGCTCAAACAGTGTGAAGCCACTTGTCTTGTTCTTAATTGGGAAAAATGCCATTTCATGGTAAAAGAAGGTATTGTGCTTGGTCATAAAATCTCCAAAGCCAGTCTTGAAGTCGACCGTGCTAAATTTGAAGTGATTGCTAAATTACCTCCACCTTGAACCGTGAAGGGTGTGAGAAGTCTCCTTGGTCATGCGTGCTTCTATCGTCGATTCATTCAATATTTTTCTAAGATCGCTCACCGGTCTTAGTTACCCCTAATTGGGAGTTACGTTTTGAATTGATGTGTGATGCTAGTGACTTTGCTATTGGAGAGGTTTTGGGACAAACAATGAACAAACACTTCCAACCAATCCATTATGGACAATGACGGGGGGGCTCAATTTCATTATACCACTACTGAAAAAGAGCTTTTAGCTGTAGTGTATGCTTTTGAAAAATTTCGCCCCTATCTTTTCCTTTCCACCACCATTGTCTATACTGACCATTCCGCGTTGAAGTACTTGTTAACAAAGCAAGATTCTAAGCCAAGACTTCTTCGTTGGTTTTGCTCCTTCAAGAATTTAAAATTATAATTCGTGACAAGAAGGGAGCCGAAAACCTAGCTGCGGATCATCTAAGTAGACTTGAGGATCCTTATCAAGGGTTTCATCCAAATCAAGAGATCAATGACTCTTTTCCCCTTGAGGCCTTAATGTCTACCAATTCCAATCTTGATGACACCCCGTGGTTTGCGGACATTGCAAACTACTTAGCGGGTGGAATTCTTAAGGAAGGGTTAACGTCCCAACAAAAGAAAAAGTTCTTTAAATACATTGAACACTATTTTTGGGATGACCCTTACCTTTTCAAAAAATGTGCAGATCTTGGCATTCGTCAGTATGTGGATGGGCCGGCAGCTTTATTAATCCTTGAAGCTTGCCATAAAGGACCCACCGGTGGTTACCTTGGTTCTAATTACACCACGAAGAAAGTGTTCGACTCTGGATTCTATTGGCCCTCCATTTATCATGACGCTCATGAAATGGTTAAACATTGCGATGCTTGCCAACGCCAAGGCAATATCACACATAAAGATGAGATGCCTCAAAATTTCATACAAGAATGTGAAATCTTTGACGTATGGGGTATCGACTTTATGGGTCCATTTCCATCCTCCAAAGGGAACAAATACATCCTCGTAGCCGTTGACTACGTATCCAAATGGGTTGAAGCAAAGGCTCTCCCTGTGAACGATGCAAGGGTGGTTGTGACCTTTCTGAAGCAGTTATTTGCTCGATTCGATGTTCCTTGTGCTATCATCAGTGACTGCGGGACTCATTTTTACAATGATCAATTTGCTCGAGTCATGGCTAAGTACGGTGTCAATGACCGTCTTTCCACCGCTTATCATCCCCAAACAAATGGTCAAGCCGAGATATCTAACTGTGCACTGAATAGAATTTTAGAGTGAACTGTGGGAGAGCATCGTGCCTCGTGGGCCGATAAGTTAGATGATTCTTTGTGGGCTTTCCGTACCGCATATAAGACACCTATTGGTTGCACTCCATATCGTCTTGTGTACGGGAAGGCATGCCACCTCCCTATTGAGCTGGAACATAAGGCGTGTTGGGCCTTGAAGTGGGCCAATTTTGATATCAACAAAGCTGGTGATCTTTGGAAGATTCAACTCAACGAGCTAAATGAACTAAGGAATGAAGCTTATCAGAATTCATTGATCTACAAGGAGAAAACCAAGCTCATTCATGATGCTAGGATTAAGAACTGAGAGTTTCACATCGGTGATCAAGTTTTACTCTTTAACTCTCGGTTTAAGATCTTCTCGGGCAAGCTAAAGAGCCGTTGGTCTGGTCCATTCACCGTCGCCAAATTTTCCCTTACGGCAAAATTGAACTTTCTCAACCAAATGGGCCTAATTTTAAAGTGAATGGCCAGCGTGTGAAGTTTTACTTTGGTAAGGACATCTCTCCTGAGATGATTCCATCCCTCATCACCTTTCCCTTGAATTAGTTCTGGGTCGAGTCAGGCTCGTGACTCGGTTAACAAAAACAAGCGCTTCTCGGGAGGCAACCCGTTGATCTATCCTTTACCTGTTTTCATAATAAGTGTAGGGGGAGCTACATAGGGTTTTTTGTCTTGTTTCTTATGATGTGCAGGGATTAAAGCTTCAAAGAGCACTTTTGATGACATTTGACAACCCGTGATCCCGTGTACCCGTCTTCCCGGTTCTATCCTCAACTGACGTGATTCAATATTTCATATCTTATATGTTGACATTGAAATCACTCTAGTTGTCCTTTCCTTAGCAAGATTTAAACAAAGTGCACAATGTCCTAAGTGTAGGGGAGTTACTCCCACATGCTTAAACATTGAGGACAATGTTTATATCAAGTGTAGGGGGACTTCTATCGAAGTAAGTGGGCTTTTCCATGAATTTGTCCTCATTTTAACCGGAAAATTGATTTTTCGACATTTTTCAAAAATTTTAATCTATTTTGGCCTAGTAGTTTTTTTCATTATTATCGTTAACTTTCATTGCTAGAATAAATTTTAATAAAGTGGTTTTAATTTTTAAACGTTGTGAATATTTTAACTCAACCCGAGTTTACTTATCCATGTTTACTCTAGCTAGTATCCTTAACGTGTTTAAGTCAAGTTTTGCTAGGCTTTTATATAGGGAACTTTAAAATGCGAAAGTCTTAACTCTTACGGGTTAAGAACAAGAACTTTTCGCAAGTTCCTATAATTGATCCTAGAAAGTCGTTTATCAAGGGAACTTTAAAATGCGGATTCTAAACTTGAAAGAGTCTAAGAATTTGCAAGATCCTATAGATGACTTGAAAACCCAAAACTTTGATTTAATTGGCTAAGCATCCACGAGTCTCATTCTTCGAGATTTTAAATTGTGGAGAACAAGAGATGAGGGAGTCAATTATAAGTTTGGTATTCTTTCATGAATTTATGTGAGTTGATTATAAGCTTTTTCTCCCATCGCTTGTTAAAAAATTTAATTGCAATAAATAAGGTTGTACGATTTGAAAAGTTACTTAGCTTCTAGCACAAGATCGTTTAAAAGTTGCTCGGTATTAATTAGAGTTCATAGCCAAGGCATAACTTATTGAAGCGGGATACGAAGATTGGCGAGTTCGAAAAGGCCCTAACAAGGCATGAGGGCTACATTTTGTTGCTAAAGATCCAAAAGTGATGTGAAGAATCAATTATCAAAAATCAATATGAAGGATCGAGACACACGACGAAAAGCAAAAACTCCCCAGAAGATCATGGAGAAGTCTATCCGAAAAGACCCTAGCAAGGTATGAGGATAAATAGATCTAAGTCCTAAAAGGAGGCGGATCGTTGTATATCAAAGTCCAAAATAAAGATTGGAGAAAAATGAAGAAGTCGTGGTCCAAGTATGAAGAATCTCTCAAAAAAAGGTTCAAGTGAAGAAATTCCTAGTATGGAGAGAAGACCATGATTTCAAGAACGTCTCTCAAGATTCGAAGTATGAATTCGCTGCCAAATCGGTCCGAGAAAGGTCTCAAATTGTGAGGCGAGTTATGCCAAGATATGAACTTTAAGAGGTCCCGAGAAGCAGTTTTAAAAGATTTTGTCCTTTAGCTAACTATTGATTAAATCGTCCCACTTTATTTCGGCCTAAATAAACTATCAAAATAAGTCAAACATTGCATCCTCGTGATCATTTAAGACAACAATAAAATATAAGAGATACACCTAGGAATAAGGGAGCCTAAGTGAATAATTGGGCCACATGAGTTCGTCTTAGTTTGCTAACTTATAATAACAATGATCTCGTTTATAAGCTTGGTGTGGGGAACGTGAAACTTGAGGATGATAATAATTCATGACAACCAAAATCCCAATGTAAGTCTTTGATTGCTTTACTTGTTTTGTATATATTTCTATCTTTTTAGTTTCCTTAATGTTTCGTATTTAATAAAGGCCAAGGTGGGTTATTTATGATGAAAAATGTAAAAAGTGCTTTGAAATTAATGCATTGCATGAGGGCATTGCAATGGTCAAGTGTAGGAGATTTAATAAGTGTGAAAACACTTATCCTTTTACCACTTATTTCCAATAATAACAAGACCAAAACGTGTATTTTATGCCGTAAAAGTCGGAATTATGCGTGGTTTGTGTTTTTATTGTGTTTCAGGACAAAAATATGAAAAAGGGAGAAAACACGGGCTATCACGGGCTTTTATCAAAGAAAACGAGAAAAGACGAAGTCAAAAGATCAAGAGTGCAAAAAGAACGGAAGTCCAAGGCCTATTCTGAAGATTTATCGAAGAAAAAGTCTAAAGACGGAAGTTTAATGAAGTCGAAGAATTCAAGTCTAATAGAAGAAGGTAATTATAAGACGAGTTCAATTTATATCGACAAATCCCAAGACGACGTCGAGAAAGACAAAGAATTTAAATCAAGTCGAGAAAACAAGAAGAAAGAGAGAAGACACAAAGACCCTCCCCTCCTCCTATATATACCCTCCTAATGTGTCATTAGGAGGGTGTTAGTTTGTTAATTGTCTAGTTTTATTTTGAAGTGTGTTTAATTTTCTTCTCTCTAGTTTTCTTTCAAGCTTATCAACCATTTATCTTAATCTTGTAATCTTGGATCTTAATCTTCAATTTAATCAAGTTTATTTCATAATTCTCATTCTACCTTTCTTAATAATCTATAATTTTGCTTAATTAATCATGTAGTTGGTTTAATTTTGTTGATGATGTGATTATTTGGTTTATTTGATTATACTTTTTGAGTTGGTGTGTTTAGAGTTTGAGATTAAGCTGCTTATTTGCTTAATTTTTATGCTTATTAGTTTTTAAAAAATAAGTTGATTTTGGTAGGTTAATATTTTTATAAAAAAGTTGCTTTTCAAATTTTTAGCTTATTTTTGGTGTTTTTATAGTTTTCAAATCCTAGCTTATTTACTTCTTCTTAAAATCCTTTTGGGTTAAGTTTTTTTGTAAAGTGCTTATTGGTTTTTGGCTTATTTTTAGTTTTGCTTATACTTGTTCTTATTCGGGTTTTTCCAAAACCCTCATTCCGGATAAGAGGCATAAACCCTTTTATTCTAGATAAGCCTTCGTAATCATCAATTCCGGATAACAACCTAAAAAACTCTATTCCGAAATATCGTTTGAAAAACATTCCGGATAACACCTAGAATTTTGGATTCCGGATAGCACCCCAAAACCCATTTCCGGATAAGCCTTCAAACTACATTTTCCGGATAAGCCTCACAAACACCAATTCCGGATAAGCTCCATTTTCCGAATTCCGGATAATTACCCTAAAACCCATTTCTGGATAAGCTTCAAAAGTATCAATTCCGGATAAATCTTGGAAATATATATTCCGATAAGTTGCTCATTTTAGATTCCGGATAAGGTTTGTTAATTGATTCCGGATAATCACTCGAACATCAATTCTGGATAAGCTCCCGAAATACGGATTCCGGATAACAAGTTATTTACACATTCCGGATAAGCATAAGTTCTACATTCCAAATAAGAGATCAAACTCCAATTCCGGATAAGCTATTTGTGTTAGTTCCAGTTTCATCTTCAAGTGTTATTTTTTCCCGCCAATTAAGGTCAGATTATTTTACTTTATTTTTATCTTGACATTCAATTATTTTAGTGTTTATCTCACAAGTAGAAATAGATAATCCCAAGCTCCCCCTTTTAGTTACCAACATAAACAATTCCACTCTAAACCGTGATCAATTCGGATTGAATCGAGTACGAACAACACTTTCATGAACACACAAAATTAATAAATCAACTTCCCTTAAATTTAAATCCGAGAGAAATCCTTATATCAGAAGGTGCGAACTTCCGAAGACCATTGCCAATGACTACCCCGGTAGAAAGGCGCATAGGCAACAGATATTGTGAATATCATGATGAGAAGGGGCACGCTACGAACGAATGTATTCAGCTACAAAAACATATCGAGAATATGGTGAAAGAAGGAAAGATAAAACACCTTGTCAAAGAAACCGTATAGGGCGAGTAACCAAAAACCGCTAACGCACATGTTTACATGGTAGAAGCATGGCAGCGAAGGACAAAGCAAAAGGTGAGCCAAAAATTCTCGAAAGGAAGAGACATCTCCTTCCACCCCCTCAGCGCGAGGAATGTGGCAGACGGCCCGTTAGTTATAGAAATAAACATTGGCGAACACATCATACATAGTATGTATGTTGATGGAGGCTCATGAGCAGAAATAATGTATGAGCACTGTTTCCTGAAACTCAGTGCAGAAGTAAAGAGCCAAATGGTGCCTGCAACCTCCCCGCTCATTGGATTCAGTGGGGAAGCGATATGGCCTTTAGGCCAACTGAAGCTAGTAGTCAAAGTGGAAAACGATGAACATTCAACAGAGGTTTCCACGAACTTTTTAATCATATGGTCGCCATTGCAGTATAACGGAATTATTAGGCGACCTGCCATACTAGCAATGCGAGAAGTACCTTCTATGGCTCAGGGCATGATAAAGTTCCCAGTGGAGGGAGGAATCGTGACAATCTTCAACACAGCGACATCGCTCCCGGAGTGCAACACGATCATGGAACCCCCTCGGGTTACAATGGAACCCAAGGTAAACTCACCGCCAAATCTAAAAGTAGCAGTCCATCCACATTATCTAGATCAAGAGATAACGATCGGAGGAACATTGTCTAACAAAGGAAAGGCAGACATGTGTCACCTCTTAAAGGATAACCTAGACATCTTCGCATGGGAACCTAAAGACATGACGGGGGTACCAAGATCAATAGCTGAACATAAGCTTCAAATCCGTGAAGGATACCCCCAGTTAGGCAAAAGAAAATAGGACAGGCCCCAGAGCGCAACAAGGTGATACTTGAGGAAGTAAAGAAATTGGTAGACGTAGGAATCATAAGAGAAGTTTACTACCATGATTGGCTCGCTAACCCAGTAATGGTTAAAAAACATGATGGCAGTTGGCGCATGTGTTTTGACTTCACAAACCTTAATAAGGCTTGCCCACAAGATTGCTATCCACTCCCGGAGATAGATTGGAAAGTAGAGTCGTTGTGTGGATATCCTTTTAAGTGTTTCCTGGACACATACAAAAGATACCACCAGATACAAATGACAAAAAACAAGATGAAGAAAAAACATCATTTCATACAAGCCAGGGTGTGTATTGCTATACAAAAGTTCCATTCGGACTTAAGAATGCAGGGGCCACGTATCAACGGTTGGTTGATAAAGCAATCGAAGGTCAAATAGGGCGAAGTTTGGAGGTGTATGTTGATGACCTGGTAATAGAAAGTCACACAGAGAGTGAACTTATCCGGGATATTGAGGAAACATTCTCAACACTTAGGAGAATAAACATGAAGTTGAATCCAAAGAAATGCACTTTTGGGGCCACAGAAGGCATGTTCCTAGGATACATGTGTAAGTTTATGGACTTATATTTAATAGTCGTGTGATAGGATCGAACTCGAGATCAGGAATTGCACACACTATGTAAAGAGTTAATTTAATTAATAAATATATTTGTCGTATTTATTAATTTATTTAATAAATATATTTATATAATTATTAATTTAACCGAGCAAGTAACTATATAACTTTAACGCTCGTTAAATAATTAGTAGTTAAGTTATAACAAATGTTAAATAAATATATATTATACATAAACAAAAGGAAAGAAGTTTGGAAGTTACCGGAACACCCCTAAGGGGTGTTAGTCGGTCGGTTATGGGCTCCAAAGGGGGGCATTTGTTGCTTTTTATTTATCTTGGGCTACAAGGGTTGAGGCCTATAAATACACCTCCTAATCCCCTCATAATCACACAACATAAATCTTTCTCCCTTCTTTCTCTATTGGGTCGATCGCAAGACACACCACAAAGGGGTGTTTGGTTGGTTTTCTTGGTTGATCGATTGTATACTTAATCTAGTCCTAGCCCCTCTCTAGGGTTGTTGGGTAGATTAATTACAAGCGTTGTAACTCGGTTTTCACGTGCTAGAATCACGGTTAGCTCGTTGTATTACGTGTGTACAAGAACGTAATATAGTCTTACTTTAGACTATATCTTGGTATATACGGTTTAAACCTAAATCGGTGATTTGTTCTTCGTCTTGTAGAATTGCTTTAGCGTAAAGGTACGTAACCCTAATTCGATTAATTATAATCATGTTATTAGTTATGATCTTGTTAAATCGCTTCCGATATATGTGCTTTGATCTCGTTTAGTGTTTTATATAATTGTTGTGATACTAATAAACCTTCAGTGGTATCAAAGAACCGTTTTAACATGTTATAATTATCGAAAATCTAAAGTTTCTTTTAACTATAAATGTTTTGAGTTAAAACAACATGTTTTTTAGGTTTTTCATAAAATTAGGGTTTTGCTTTTTTAAAACTTAGGGTTTTTACTCTATTTTTAATTAAAAAAGTGAATTGTTTTAAAACCCTAAATTACATGTGGGATAATTTTAGATAAAATTGCATGATTAATTGTTATGTCATGTATGGTTACGATCCGTAGAGATTTAATTGTTAAGATTTGTGGGGAATCCATGATTACGTGCATGTTTTCATGGATCGTAAAATTATATGTTTAAATGATTTTATGGGCTACGTGATTATTTGATTCAATAAATCTAAAATTAGGGAAGACTTTTATATAGATATATAAAGACCTAGATTTGATGATTATTGAATAAATCGTATGCATGTGGCTAATTGATTTTATTTGTTGCACATATAAGTTGTTACTATATGTTTATGATTTAATTTTTTTACTTATTTATATATAAAATTGTTGAATTGTTGTAAACAAGGGTTTTTTTGAAAAGAAATAATATGGACTAAATCATATTAAAAATAATGATTTGTTAAGAGATTTTAAATTACATAAGATTAAGTTGATTGGTGAATTGCAATAATATTCTAACGGCCTACTCAATTTAGACAAAATATAAAATGGGTTTAACGCACCGCTGGTCATATACCCGGTTAAGGAAGGAGGTGTTATGTCATTAGTCGCTGACCAAATTCCCGGCTCGCCTTTGCGTCAAATTGGAATTACCTACGATTATTAATTGAATTGTACCTTAACGGTGATTTACCATAAATTCACATCCGAACCACAATGAATAAGGGTATTGCTTTGTGCGTAGCCGAGTTCTAGCAAAGTACGTTGTGATGAGTTGTGGGTAAATTCTTTAATTGGTTTAACCAATACCGCAACATAATTTATGAAAAATTTTAATCTCATGAAAAAGTTTACTAAATGTTTTATTAAACTTATGCTATAGAGATGGTATGCATGTTTCTCCATACATTGATTTTGAAATAAAAATTTATACCTTTAAAATTTAAGTCGAATACTCCTAATTGACGAACACTAGAAATTACTTCGTCATCAAATGAGATTTTTGGATGATGTTGTGATGGAGAGAAAACCATTTGTAGAATGAGAATTCGTATGATGGTTTTACGTTACTCAGACTAGATGATTTAATTAAGTTACTTAGTGAGATCTGGAAACTTAATGCATTCAGAAGGGATGAAACATGTTTACAATGCAAAATGTTTTTGGCAAATGTAAATCCCTTAAATATCTAGAAATTGAAAATTGTTTGTCAATTGAATTGTTCGACAAGTCGCTGTGTTGAGTACATTCATTACTAGCAGATAAAATGATGTAATGGATCTATGTCAATATAGTTTTAGAATTCAAGGAAAATAATATGGTTTTAATACCAGGGTAATTTTATTTTCTTGAAAGTATTTTGTTATCGAAAATACTAATATATGAACTTATTTCTGTAGAAATGGCTCAACCCACCAATAACACGATAAGTTCTGCGTTCAAAGCTTTCTTTGAACGACCTGAACTTACTGGCCCAAACTTCAATGATTGGTATCGCTCGCTAAGAATGTCTTGAGAGCAGTGGGTACTATCGATATCTTGACTACTCCCTATCCGGAGGATCTTGCTGAAGGAGCATCAGATGCGCAAAGGCATGAACACGCTGCTAATATTAAGAAGCACTCTGAGGTGGCTTGCTTAATGCTAGGAAAAATGGCTCCTGCACTTCAACAGAAGTATGATATATTTTCTCCAAAGCGAATGCTTTATGAGCTCAAGGCTATGTTTGAGACGCCGCAAGCTGTGGAGATATACGACTTAGTAGATGCTTTGTATAGCTGCAAGCAAGCTCCAGGAAAGTCTGTAAGTGCCTATTATTTGGAGATGAGGGGATATATGGAACAGCTCATTGCACTGGGACAACCCTATGATCATAATATGGCTATCAACTTGATCAATAGGTCCCTTAACAAGGACTTCAATGATTTCGTTAGAAACTATAATATGCATTGCACGGGTAAGACAGTTAATGATTTGCATGCAATGCTCATTGACTATGAAAAGGGGTTGAAAGACAAGGCATCTACCGCTACGCCTTCTGTACTAACCATACAAAAGGGTAGAGTGAGTAAGCCAAAACCGCAAGGGAATAAGAAGAAAGGCAAAGGCAAGGGTAATAAGGGCAAACAAGTTGCAAATTATTCGAAACCCAAGCAGAAATTTATTAAGAGGAGTCAATCTCAAAAGGATGAGACTTATCACCGTTACAAGGCAAGTGGTCACTGGAAGAGGAATTGCCCTCTTTATCTCGAAGAATTGCGAAAAATAAAGAAGAAGTCTGAGTAGAGCGCTGCAGCTTCAGGTACTTTATTTATGATTGATATGTTCAATTTAACATAGAAATTAAATTCCTGGGTATATGATACGGGATGCGGTATTAACATTTGTAATACGCTGCAGCGATTTAATCTGGAAAGGAAACTTTCCTATGGATAACAATATCTACAAGTCGGAAATGGCGCACAAGCAGCAGTTGAAGCTATAGGAACTTTTGATCTAGTTTTACCTTCAGGTTTAGTACTGAGATTAAATGATTGTCATAATGCACCTACAATTGTTAGGGGTGTTATTTCCTTTTCTTGTTTGTTAAATAATGGATTCGTCCACACGATTGATAATAATGGAATTTCTGTTTAGAAAAATTGTATTTTCTATTTTAGTGCAACTTCTGTGAATGGTGTGTTTGAATTAGACATGCATTATTATGAATCCAAGAACGATAAATCTGTATTTAGCATGATAAGAAGAGAAAGTTTGACAAGAACTCTTCTTATCTTTGGCATTGTAGACTTGCTTATATTGGGAAGACTCATATACAAAAGCTTCAACATGAAGGTCTTTTGTAAAATATCAATGATGAATCATTTGATAAATGTGAGTCTTGTATCTCTGGAAAGATGACCAAGAAACCTTTTAATAGAAATATTGAAAGGGCTACTGATCTACTTGGACTTATACATACTGATGTGTGTGGATCACTTAGACATACATCAAGGAAAGGTGCTAGCTACTTCTTAACATTTACGGATGATTATACTCGTTATGGTTATGTTTATTTACTTAATCATAAACATGAGGTATTTGAAACATTCAAAGTGTTTAAAGCAGAAGTAGAACTACAATTAGGGAAGAAGATTAAAGCTCTTCGTTCTGATAGAGGTGGTGAATATTTAAGTCAAGAGTTTATAGATTATCTAGGTGAGAATGGAATTGTTCAACATCTTACTTCTCCCTATACTCTACAACAAAATGGTGTATCCGAAAGAAGAAATCGTACATTATTGGATAAGGTACGATCTATGTTTAATCTTACAACTTTACCTTTATCCTTTTGGGATTATGCTCTAGAATCTGTTGTTGGCATATTAAATATGGTTCCCACAAAGAAGGCAATAAGACACCATATGAAATATGGCATGGCAAGAAGCCATATTTGTCTTAATTAAAGGTCTGGGGTTGCGAGGCGTATGTGAAACGTGACTCGGGTGACAAACTCTAACAACGATCTGTAAATGTATCTTTGTAGGATACCCTAAGGAAACTATGGGTTACTACTTTTATTATCCACCTGAGAACAAAGTAATTGTTGCTAGGTATTGAGACTCCCTTGAATATGATCTTGTAAACCAAGAATTCAGTGGGAGAAATTATGATCTTGAGGAGAGTCATATAGATACATTACCTTCTGAAAACACTAGCGATGATTCCTGTAGAACCAGAAAGTCTGGCGGTTCCACCAGAATTAGTTCCTCTGCGTAGATCCGCAAGGATTAAAAACAAAAATAGCAATATGTGTCTTAACATAGAGGATGATGATGAGTTAGGGGATCTTGGTGAACCCGCTAGTTTTAAATCCGCCATACTTGATCCTGAGAAGGATAAGTGGATGATTTCTATGGATGCGGAAATGAACTCCATGAAAGAAAATGATGTTTGGATTCTTGTAGAACCACCACCGAATTCTAAAGTAGTGAGACATAAGTGGACATACAAGAAGAAAACCGACATGGACGGAAAAGTACAATCCTATAAAGCTCGTTTAGTAGCTAAAGGTTTTACTCAAACTTTTGGCATAGACTACGAGAATACATTTTCTCCTGTAGCAGACTTAAGAGCTATTAGGATTCTCATAGCTATAGCAGCATACTTTGACTATGAGATATGGCAAATGGATGTTAAAACTGCCTTCTTGAATGGTCGCTTAGATGAAGACATCTATATGCAGCAACCAGAAGGGTATGTTGATCCTGAGAATCCAGGACATGTGTGCAAACTTCAAAGGTTCATTTATGGTTTAAAGCAAGCATCACGTCAATAGAATAAAAGATTTGATGAAGAAATCAAAAAGTTTGGATTTATTCAGAATTATGATGAGCCGTGTGTATATCGCAAAGCTAGTGGGAGTGATGTAGTATTTCTGGTCCTATATGTTGATGACATACTAATCATGGGAAGTAACATTCCAAGACTTAAAGTTGTTAAGGATTATCTTGGTAAATATTTTTCTATGAGGATATAGGAGAATCTACATACATTCTGGAAATTAATATCTATCGGGATAGGAAAAGACGGTTAACTGGTCTATGTCAAGATACTTATATAGATAAGATTTTGAATAAGTATAATATGCATAATTCCAAGAAATGTTTTTCAACCTATGGAAGTTAAGCATAATCTGAGTCATGAGATGGATGCGTCAACTCCTGAAGAGGAGGCATACATGTAGAAGGTGCCTTATGCTTCGGCTGTAGGATCTATAATGTATGTTGTTAGATGCACAAGGCCTGATGTGGCTTTGCTCAGAACTTGGTCAGTAGATACCAACAGAATCCAGGGAAGCTCCACTAGGTTGCTGTTAAACATTTTATGCAATATTTGAGGAATACGAAAAGAAATGTTTTGGTATTCAAAGGGTAGCCATACAAATAACTAAATGTGGTTTGGTTTAGGAATTTTTATTGGAGATCTTTGGATGATGCTTGCAATAAAAACCTAATAGATATTTATAGGGACAATTCTACCACAATAATATTTGCCAATGACCCTGGAGTCATGAAAGGCGCCAGACACTTTATGCGTAGACATCACTACGTCCGAGAACAAGTTGAAGCTGGGGAAATAAAATTGATAAAAGTTTAAGCAGATGATAACGTAGCAGATCCTTTGACTAAGGCATTGCCTAGACCAAAGGTAGTTAAGCATGCCAAGGCGATTGGGCTACAACTATCTAGCAAACTCATGCAATAAATATGTGATTACTATTTGGATAAAGGATGTTATGACATTATTATATAATGAAATAAAGATTGGGTTTCGTTTATTTTTATTATTTAATAAGTGTATCCTATATTACATGTTTTAATCTATGAATAAAAGTTATGCTAAATGTCCATTGTCGATTAATAATATGCGAATATTATTAAACTAAGACAAATCAAAATAGTGATAGAGTATACTTGAAAGTATACAGATCGATTTTGGATGATATTCGGTGAATCGAATATAGGACTTATCCCAACTATATGTTATTACTTTATGGATCTTTGTCATTAAGTAAAACATAAATAGTTATCCTTAGACTTGAGATACCAGGAAACTGTTATGAATCTAGTGCATCTCTGTAGAATAATCTAACGCTAAACGTAACTGGTAGCTATAAGGATTATTTTCGGAAGTGTTGCAAAATTCATAAGTTTTGCTCGTAGTCAATATGGAATTTATTTCCTCCAATTTTGTTTTGGAGTTTAATAAAACTGGGGCCCTCGTGGGATTAGTAAGATGTTTGTGTGGCCACACCCAAATTTGTTTTGGTAATCTTGCTAAATCTATGAACGAGAAACAGAATGGTTAATGAAAGGAATGACTGAGTTCCATATCCTTATTAACGTTGTATTAGAAATAAAAGGATAATAATAATGATGCAGAATCGTTAAAAGGTTTTGTCCAGGAGACCTTACTCGAGTTGCACTAGAGACATTGCTAGTGTAACTAGAAGCTAGTCAATGTGATCACGATATTCGAAATATGTGGGAGCTGTAAGTTTATGGACTTATATTTAATGGTCGTGCGATAGGATCGAACTCGAGATTACGGGATTGCACACAATACGTAAAGAGTTAATTTAATTAATACATATATTTATCGTATTTATTAATTTAATTAATAAATATATTTATATAATTATTAATTTAATCGAGCAAGTAACTATATAACATTAACGATCGTTAAATAAGTAATAATTAAGTTATAACGAATGTTAAATAAATATATAGTATACATAAACAAAAGGAAAGAAGTTTGGAAGTTATCGGAACACCCCTAAGGGGTGTTAGTCGGTCGATTATGGGCTCCAGGGGGGGGGGCATTTGTTGCCTTTTATTTATCTTGGGCTACAAGGGTTGAGGCCTATAAATACACCTCCTAATCTTCTCATAATCGCACAACATAAATATTTCTCCCTTCCTTCTCGTTTGGGTCGATCGCAAGACACACCACAAAGGCGTGTTTGGTTGGTTTTCTTGGTTGATCGATTGTATACTTAATCTAGTCCTATCCCCTCTCTAGGGTTGTTGGGTAGATTAATTACAAGCATTGTAGCTCGGTTTTCACGTGCTAGAATCACGGTTACCTCGTTGTATTACGTGTGTACAAGAACATAATATAGTCTTACTTTCGACTATATCTTGGTATATACGGTTTAAACCCGAATCGGTGATCTGTTCTTCGTCTTGTGGAATTACTTTAGCGTAAAGGTATGTAACCCTAATTCGATTAATTATAATTGTGTTATTAAATATGATCTTGCTAAATCGATTCTGCTATATGTGCTTTGATCTCGTTTAGTGTTTTATATAATTATTATGATACTAATAAACCTTCAACATGATTGACCCTAATGGCATCAAACCCTGCCCGGAAAGACAGACGCGGTCATCCATCTTCAAAGCCTAAAGACTAAAAAGGAAGTACAATCACTAAATGGGAAGCTCGCAGGGTTGAATAGATTCATGTCGAAATCTGCGGAAAAGTCGCTCCCTTTATTTAAAACACTCAAGATGTGCATCAAGAAAGGAGACTTCAATTGAACAAAGGAAGCTGAGAAAGCCTTTGAGGAACTGAAAACATATTTAGCTTCACTCCATATGTTAGTCTCGCCACGTCCTAAAGAAGAACTGATAATGTATTTGTCTGCCACACATGGAGCGTTCAGCGCGGTACTAATGACGGATAAGGAAAATGTGCAAACACCAGTATACTTCTTAAGCAGAGCATTATAGATCTCGGAACTAAATTATACCACAATTGAGAAATTGGAACTCGCACTAGTATTCATAGCAAAAAGGTTGCGCAGGTACTTCCAAGCGCATCCGATAGTGGTGATAACGGATCAACCCATAAAACAGGTAATATCAAAACCAGACGTCGTAGGTAGATTACAAAAGTGGAGTGTTCTACTGGGGGAACACAACATCTCCTATTGTAGCATTGTAAATCTTGCTTATGTTATAGAGAGAGAAAGAGATAGAGAAATGGTGGATTTCACACAAAGCTAGAGAGAGAAACTAAAAAGAACTATGTGAAAATTATGAAACCACACCCCCTCTCCATCAAAGGAAAGGGTTATATACCCAAGCCTTGTGATGGGCTTGGGCTTACATTGTTGGGCCGGCCTACACATGTTGTAGGCTAGGCTTGGCTTTGTTTGTTTAATAAAGATGTCTAGACTACGAGCTACTACTTAGTATATTGTCGGAGTGACCGATCCTTCCTAAATACGTAAAAACGTATTTCTAACAATCTCCCCCTAAGGGAGGTCACTCCAAACAAGGGCGTTACCCGAGTTACAAAAATGAAATAAACCTAGCATACTATGCTTGTCTTGAGCTCGTAGTCTTCGTCTTTCTTTTTCTTTTTCTTTTCTGATGAACATGTTGATGTGATCTTTGATATCAATCTTTGAGCATTAATCTCTTGCCTTGATCTCGTGCATCCATCACTTGTGATATTCGCCTCTTCGTGACACCATGTCCCACATACTTATACCTTCGTAATTCTTGAAAGCTTCAGAGTTCGATACAGCGGAAGACTTAACTATTAGGCTTTCTTAAATTAGATGAGATATTAAGTGCATAAAGTATAAGCATGCGGGGACGACTTCTTCTTGGATCCCGCAACGCCACCGTCTTCAAATGCCGCAACATAAGTAGACACGAACGAAATGGCTTTGAACATTTCATTCTAATTCGGTAGCATTTTACCTCCGGCCGGTGAAGACCGTTGGACGATATTAGATATCGTACCCGTGACGGATAGTTTCAATTAAGTAACTTCCTGACAGGATTTCGCGGGTAAACCCGTTCTCTTTATTCGACCGTCCAAAGCTGACTGCGAACATAAAGAGTGAATCATTTGGATAATATTATCCGCATGATTTGAAGCCGTCAATTCATGTTCCTGGAACAAGTGAAATTCAATTAAGAACCGCACCATCGTTGCTTTCCAGTTGTCACGAGCTTGATTCGTATAGAATCTTGCAAGTTACCTACCAAGTGCTGTTTGAGGTTAACACTAGAAGGATTTCCACTCATCACTGTGAACACCAAGGTATCACTCTGAGTGTTCTGGCAAGATCACTAAGATATTGCGTAGAGGCCTGGAACGTGTTTAAATTCAGTTAAGAATTAGACAGTTGTTGCTTTCCAGTTATCACAAGTTTGATTCATAAAGAATCGCACAAGTCACCTACCATGAGCTTTTTAATATTCGCTCAAGAAGGATTTCCATCTTCATTGTAAATACTTTCGTATCACTCAGATGTTCAGGCAAGATCATGAAGATTTTGCTTAGGACTCTTAAAATTTTTCTTACTTTTCACAGTGTGTGAAGAAGCAAGGAAATATGAAAGTGTGTCCTAATGAGATATTTGATGATCTCAAATGGCTCTAGACTCGATCGTGCATTTTGGATTTTAGTGATCGGAGGCTGGAGAGGAGTGCCACCATTTCAATACCAATTTATTCGGAGTGAATAAGTCAATAGATAATGCGTTGTCTCCGTGTGATTAAAACAAATATCTTTTAAGAGATATCTGAGTTAGCTGGGATGGGTTGTGCATTGCATCACTGGGTCCATGATGTCTTATCTTCAATATCAAGCATCATTAAAAATGATCTCAATAGCATATGTATTGACCCGGCTTCTGCCTAAAGTTGTAAGGAGGGCTTCTTTCTTTACACCCTTTATCTTTACAATTCTTTTTCATTCTTCAACCCCTTCAATGCTTACCAATACGTCATAACTAGCACCTTGTTGTGATTGTTCCAGTGCTAACTTAAGTACTTGGTCGGCATTCAGCTACGTTCACAATCTTTCTCCAACTTTCCTAAGGACTACTATTTCTAGCTATGGAATGTCCTTGGGAAGATTCCTCCGATTTTGGAAGAATCATAGGACTTAACCTATCCTACCATCCTTATGTCACCACAATCTTCATCGTCGTGAAATAAATGGGTTTTGGGTAAGTATATGTCACCATGAAAATCCATTTTGATATGCAAATCCATTTTGCTCCCCCTTAACATATGCCACGATATTCGAAAACATTTCGCACATGTCGGGATAAGCCAGCTCGTTAAGTCAAACCATTTGTGATAATATCCCATATTAAATCACATTTTCTCCCCCATATTAAAAATATTAACCCAATCGATGTTTTTAATATCAAATGATTTAATGCAGTTTTAACAAAGGTTTTGGGAAGAAAAATGCAAGTCTGTTTTATCTTCATGATATCAAACGTATGAGATATGATACTGATTTGTAACATGATCACATATTCACCATATTAGAAAAGAATTGACAAGGTTGGACCTGATAGATGAGAACATCATATGATAAGATCAAATGGTTCTTGGCAGCATATGTTGGTCGCCTCGTCACGTCTGAAGTCATCTTTTGACACCACATGTACGATTGGTATTGTTGTCTTGACACCAACTTGTGAACTTGGCACGTTCGGCATCGAAGATTCTGAATGCTTGACAATTGCTCCCCCTCAATGAGTAGTCGCATCTTCGAGTATGTAGATACCAATTGTAGATAGCATGGTTGTAGAGATGATAGCTTCATAAAAACAAGACTTCTCTTGTTTTAACAAATAAATGCACTGAAACGTACATAGATTTGTGTTAGACCAAGTTATAAAGTAAACTTGATCCCTTACAAGGTTTTAAAGTAAACCTTGCCCGAGAAAATTAATTCCCGTTAATAGCCAAAGCTTTCATAAGAAATACTTGACTTTAATATGAAAACCGGGTTGCAGTCTGAAATAACTACAAGCCATTTAGGCATGTTTTATGAAATATTTACAACTTTTGTACGAACTCTATTTATGGCGCCGTGTCGATATTAATCAACATTTCTAAGGTCGTAAATATTATCGTACCAAAAGACATGCCTTTGAAAAATAAAGTAAAAATATTTTTGGATTTTTCTAGATTTTTCAATTTTTATGGTTTTTATATGGTTTTATATTTTTGTATTTTGCTTTTGTGGATTAAAATATAAACAATATATACAAATGATCACCAAGGATACGGAGAATAGTTTTACCAAGACTATTCTTTCGCTTCATATGCTAGTTCCTTTAGAGTCTCAGGCGAGAAGGTTCTCATTCCTAGCTTGTCGGCCAAAAATTCAATTCGAGCGCGATCTAAAGCCTTCGTGAAAATATCCGCCAATTGATACTCAGATCGGAAAAAGTAAAGTTCTATTACTCCATTTTCCACTTGCTCCTTGATGAAGTGGTAGCGAATGTCAATATGCTTCGACCGCGAGAATTGGACGTTGTTGCAGCATAAGGCAATGGCACTCTTGTTGTCGCAGTACATCGGAATCTTGTTGAAACCTAGACCATAGTCGGTTAATTGCGATCTCATCCAAAGAATTTGAGCACAGCAACCGGACATAGCTATGTATTCTGCTTTCGTACTTGAAATTGCAGCGCTTTTCTGCCTTTTCGATGCCCAACTGATTAGTCGATCTCCTAGTAGTTGCAAAGTTCCACTCGTGCTACGCCTTGTATCTTGACAACCCGCGTGATCCGCATCTGCATATGCCATTAGTGCAATAGAAGAGTCCTTTGAATACCAAAGTCCCCGATTAATGGTTCCTTTAAGATATCGAAAGATCCTTTTAACAGTAGCTAAGTGTAACTCAGTAGGCCTAGTTTGATACCTGGCACACATACGTATAGCAAACTGAAGATCAGGTCGACTGGCTGTGATATACAGAAGAGTACCGATCATTCCACGATAAAGCGTCGGATCAACGGCAACTCCATGTGGATCTGCATCAAGCTTAGTTCGTTCCATCATTGGAGTATCCACGGGGTCGCAAGATTCCATCTTATACTTCTTAAGCGATTCAAGGGCATACTTGGATTGATTGATAAAGATGCCTCTGGGACTCTGAGATATCTGAAGACCTAAGAAGAATGATACCTTGCCCATCATTGACATCTTAAACTTGGAAGACATGAGTGTCCCAAACTCATCCGATAATGTTTGGGTGAGGCTGCAAATATAATATCATCAACATATATTTGTACCATAATCATATCTTTACCTCGTTTCTGAATGAATAGCGTGGGATCCACCTTGCCTTTAGCGAAGCCTTGCATAATGAGGAATTGTGACAATAGATCATACCATGCGCGAGGAGCTTGCTTCAACCCATAGAGAGCCTTCTTAAGCTTGTACACATGATTAGGATAATTAGGATTCACAAAACTATCCGGTTGTTGAACATAGACCTCTTCCTTGAGTTCACCATTAAGAAATGCCGTCTTCACATCCATCTGATAGACGATCATATTCATATGGGCTGCATAAGCGAGGAATAGTCTAATAGCTTCCAAACGGGCGACAGGTGCAAAGGATTCCATAAAGTCGATGCCCAATAATTGCTTGTATCCACGAGCTACTAGTCGAGCTTTGTTTTTCAATATTCCGCCTAACTCGTCGAGTTTCACCTTGTAAACCCATTTAAAAGTGAGTAACTGCACTTGATCCGGGCATGGGACAAGTTCCCAAACTTCAAGACGTATGAATTCGTTAAGTTCTTCCTGCATAGCTTCTATCCAACAGGATTGAGTAAAAGCTTGTTGCCATGTCTTAGGTTCAACTTCAGTGAGAAACGCATCAAAATGACAAAACATTACATTTTCTTGTAGTTGACTGCGTATGGATACCGGTCGATTAGGGTCACCAATAATAGAATCTATAGAATGATCCTTTGTCCACTTGCTGTCATGTTCACGAATCCGTGGATTGCAGTAAACTATAGAAGGAGCTTCCTCTGAGGTGGACGACCCGGCTTGATTAGGGTCGGGAATTGGTACACCAAAGAATGGAAGTTCACGCATTTGAGCGAATTCCAAATCGTGATCATCATCATCCTCTTCATCATCAATAGGCATGACATGGGTAGTTGAAACATGTGTTGGTTGATAATTACTATTTGATGGTATATCTTGACCAATTATAGGTGCAGATGTATCTGATTGTGCTTCGGTTGCTGGAGCGACAACTTCGGTTACCGGAGCTATTACCTCAGGTTCTGGAGCAACAATACTTGGAGGAGTAAAGAATTCATCAAAGAACGGTTGAAACAACGTATCCCATTCAGTCCTAGAAGGTGGTGTAAATGATGATGAAGTAGGGTTGTTTGGGACAAGACCAGAACTAATGTTACTGGGTCCCATTTCATGAAGTGCGGGTTCAGAGCTGCTTTGCTCAGAAGCCATTGCTGTCAGCTCATCAAAATCAACATTCATAGTTTCGAGGATCTTGCGAGAGTTACGGTTGTAGATTCGGTATGCCTTCTTTGCGGGGGCGTAACCAATGAAAATACCAATATCAGCCTTTGGTTGAAGTTTTCCCAAATTGTCACCATCATTATTTGGATAGCAAAGAGAACCAAATACATGAAGATATGATAAATATGGTACTTTTCCATGAAGAAGCTCATAAGGTGTTTTACCATGGCGTTTACGAATTAGTGACCGGTTTTGGGTGTACACTGCTGTAGATACTTCTTCTGCCCATAAAAACAATGGAGCCTTTGCGTACATTAACATCGTTCGAGCAGCTTCCATAAGTGTGCGATTTCGCCTTTCAACGACACCGTTTTGTTGTGGAGTGCGAGCAACGGATGTTTCATGAGAAATGCCAACTTCTTCATAATAATCACGCAAAATTTGATTCACAAATTCGGTTTCATTATCTGTACGAATGCGTCGGACAATAGTGTTGAGACGCACTTGAATCATCTTGAGAAATCTGATGATGAATTTAGGTGCCTCATTTTTTGCGTTAAGAAATTTCACCCATGTAAACCGAGAGTAATCATCGACAATGACGAGGATGTACTTTTGGCCACTAAGACTTTCAATACGCATTGGTCCACAAAGATCCATATGCAACAGATAAAGTATCTCTTGGTTGGTGTCTTCCGTCTTGGGTTTGTATGATTTCTTAGTGCTTTTCCCCATTGTACACGCGGAACACAAAATGATCCTTGTGAAATGATAGTTTAGGAAGACCACGAACAAGTTCGTTTTTCGCCAAGTGATTAATAGCGTCAAAGTTAAGATGAGATAACTGTCGATGCCATAACCATGACTTAGTCTTCGATGCTTTGGAGAGAAGACATACGGGAGAGGCGGCCATCATGTCTTGTAGAGACAAAGTATACAAATTATTCCCTCGAGTACCTTTCAATAAATCAACCCCTTCCAAATTACGAATGAAGCAGGTATGCTCTCGAAAAGCAACATCTAGGTTTGCATCACAAAATTGTCCCACAGAAAATAAGTTGTGACCGAGACCCTCCACATAATACACTCTTGAAATAATAACATTCCCAATATGATATTCACCATAACCCATTATCTTTGTAATATGATCATTTCCAAATCAAACCGTACCAAGAAACTTGCTGACGAAATTTCTGAGCTGAGAGCGATCTCCGGTCATATGCTTGGAGCAACCAGAGTACAAATACCAGAGAACAATTTGGACCACCTGTTTTCAATAACAACAGTAGACAATGCATTGGAAACTATTGGTTCCTGAGTGTTAGCAGATATAGATATAGAATTATCAGAATTGCTAACATTTTTGAGACCCTTAGATTTCATGCGTTTTCTAATGTGAGTTTTAGCACTAACAGGTTTTACTGTTCCAACTTTCTTAGGTTTTGGATTATTCGCGGGCACTACAGTGGGAGTAGACCTATTTAAAGGGCACTTGGTTCCTACAGTAGGGTCGGCGTTCCTAGTTAAAGGACACGCTTGTGTTTTGGTAGCCTTGGTACTCCTAGTTAAAGGGCACGCTTTCTTCACTTCAGTGGGAGTGATCATAGTCAAAGGGCACATATTTCCTACTATAGTGAAAGTTCTACCAGTGGGGCGCCACATCCAACCAACTTGGGTTAACACTTTCCCAGTCGGTTTCCATTCTAATCCATTTTTCCGGGCATGCATCTCATTCACATGGTCAATAAGGCAAGAATCATGACGACTAGAAAACATACATTCATTGCAATTCCAACATTTTAAATTAGAATTCACAGTAGGCTTAGAACGCTGCACAACCGCAGAGCCTTTAGGTTTAGCTACATGATTCTTTTTATTCAAAACAGAAATAACATTCCTAGGATGGGCTTCTACTTTCTTCTTCACTTGACTACTAGATGGGGGCAAGATCCTATCATTCTTCTTGTTTCTCTTAAGCTTAGATCTTTGAGCCTTAGTAGTGGTGCTTACTCCTGTAGAAGGCAACACGGGAATATTAGAAGCTTGGTTTGATTCCGCCTTATCTATAGTGACAAAAGTTTGAGATGGTTTAGTCCTAGGTGCCTTGTTAGTGGTGTGACGGCTATAAGGTTCCTTTTGATTGCACTAGAGGACGATGCTGAGATAGTGGCTGCGTTATCCACAACATTCTTACCTTTTAGAGTACGAAGTGTTTCCTTTAACTCAGCCAAGACCAGATTCTTATCACAAATTTGTTCCCTCAAATCAGATATTTCCATCGACTTTTGATTCAATTGTTCAATCAATGATTGATTATGTGCAGTGGTATCAACACATGCGGGCTGTACTGAATCGAAGAGTCGTGTATTTTTCTGTTTTAAGTTATCAACTTTGGACAAAATCTTGGAAACTCGATTATCTAGATCAAGTCTAAGATTCTCAGCGGCCTCAAGTACGTTTACACAGTTAAGCTCCTTAGATTTCTCTATGTCTATCGGCAAAGAGTTAGCAACTTTGTCACTTGGCTGACGCTGTTTTGATTGTAAATTCAATCGAAAATTCTTTTCAAAATTTGCAACATCGATATTAACACCTTCGAATGACGTTTCAAAGATTTCTTGAATAAATTGTTGCTTGCATTCAAGCGAAATACAATGTGTTTGAATCTCATCAAAACGTTTGGAAAGCGAAGAATATGAATCTTGAAGCTTTAAAAATTTAGCGTCAGATTCGTGACATGTACTATCTACCACATTATCCACAGATTCAACATTATGCACAATAGAATCATTATCAACACTTGTATTCACACAGACAGAAACTATATCATGAGACATCACTTGATTCAGAAGCAGATCATTATGGCATGAAACCCGTTCTATTTCAAGTAAACTGTTTTCATAAGCATCTTCCATTTCATTGAAAACACGTCTAACTTCTTCTATTTCCAAAAACAAATCTTGATCAATATTACGAAGACAAGCTTTAACATTGTTTACAAACGGAACAATTTCATCTCGAAACGCAGCTCTAGTGTGCTCAAAGTTCCATTCACCTTCCGTTATGGCCGTGGCCGTCGTACGTTCCAAAATGACCTTGTCAAAATCGGCTAAGTGTTGGTGAACCGTATTTAAGTTAACGGACGCCTTACTTACCGGTGGAATTAACTTCGTTAAATCCTTTTTGACGAGTGTAGGAGACGTACTAGGAAGGTTTTCATTTGACAAACTTTGGGGCACAAGAACTGTTAATTATGCTAATTCCTTTTGTAAGCGAATGCGTGTCTTTTTCGAAAATTGATCTTTGTTATGTTGATCATAATCAATTGTATGGAATTTTGAAAGCATTTTAGAATGAGTTTCATCCCCAAGTGATTGTGTCTCCTCAGTACTACGAACAAAAGGTGCTTCTTTCGATTTTCCAATTATGGTCATATCATAAAGACCGGGAATATATTCCTGAGCTTGTTTTGCATAACCTGGATTAGGTGGTAAATCTTGAAGACGCTTAAGTTCGAGTTCTTTAAATGATCTAGTTAAAAGATGAACCTTTTCTGTGGAAGTGTATAGTTTTAAAAGCTGTTGTTCTTTAAATTTAAGAAGTTTGGTAGCATTAATTTCCGATTCAACCTTCTTAGACTCGAGAGTTTCGAAATCCATTTTAAGTTTCTGAAAATCATTGACAACCGACTCTTTTGCTTTTAATTCATTGGAAAGATTAGCTTTTAATGATTCTATTTCTTTCAAGTGTTCAATCTTTTCAAAACGAAATTGGTCAAATTCAGAACATGTTATTTTCTCTGCTTGAGGGACCATTTCAAAAGCTTTGACCTTTTCTTTATGCAACGCAAGCTCAGCAGTTAGGGTGGAATTGGTATCTACGAATTGTCTGAGGGCCATATGCATTTGATCAATAATATGTTTAGGCACCATGACCAAATCATGTTGAGCATAAGATTCCATACCCGTCATAGCATTTGGTTGAGATTCACTCAAATGTGTTGGATTGGGTACCACATCATTTGAATTACTAGTTCCCGAATGCTGTTCGAGGTTGTCATTTTCATGCCCAACTTGATGTTGGTTATCATCAATATTATTAGATGTGGTTGGTACCCCACTGATGACATCAGAACCGTAGTGAGAGAGATTAGCAACGAGAGCAGCTTGGGCAGAGTGAATGTCATCACAATCAGAATCATATGCGTCAAGGTCATTTGCTTGATAAGCTGCATTAGAAGTAGAAACGACTGCAATGCCTTCAGTATCTGCTGCCCCTGGGTCTGCAAGAAATGCTAACTCCTCTGAATCCCAGATCTTCCCCTTAGACTGAGCATCAACCAAATACATCTTCTCACGAAACCATGCATCATCCCTCCTCCTTTTCGGCTGAGTGCATTCCCTAGCCATATGACCTTGTCCTCGGCAATTGTAGCAAGTCACAACCTTATTAGGACCACTAGGACTTCCATTTCCATTAGCTTGAGAATTCACAGCTTGATTGTTCCCAGTCCTTGTAGGAGGTCCATATGAATTTTGCCTTCCCTGAATAGGTTGCACCGTCACTTGACCATCTTGAACAGTGGCTTGTTGTCTAGGATTTGAAGAGGTGCGGAGCTGATTGTTTGTTGGTGGAAATCCTCTAGTAGCAACAAGTTTTGACAAGTAAGCAGTGAGATGGTTTAGAACATCAGCTGGCGTATCATTTGGAGTAAATACCGGTGCTTGGATTGGTGGAAGTTCATTAGAGTAAAAAGCTTGTGCTGGTTGTGCTTCTATTGGAAAATATCCTTGCTGAGGAGTATAGCCCAATGGAGAAGTGTTGGCTTGTGATGGTGATGTCTGATATTGTGGTTGCTGTGGAAAAGATTGTTGATGAACACTTTGTTGATATTCTTGCTGTGGCATCATTGGTGGTTGATAGGATGGTTGCTGATAGATGTGTGGTGGTGGCTGCTGCAAGTATGATGGTTGTTGATAAGTATAAGCCATGTTTTGTTGAGAAGCATACATTGCAAGTGGATCATGAACTTGAGGTGTAGACAACCGAGCCTCGATCACATGGCATTCATGTTGTTGAAGAAAAGCTTGAAGTTGATCCACATTGGTGTTATGCAAGTCCTTAGCCAATTTAACATCCGTCACGTATTTTTTCCATTCTGGAGGAAGAGTGTTCAAATACTTGGTGTTCAATTGAAAGGTAGGAATCGCCATGCCATAGATATTTAGCTCATTCAACAATAGGGTAAATCTCAGATAGTAATCATTGAGAGTCTCCCCTGGCACATAGGCAAACTTATCAAAAGTATCATAAAGCTTACACTCTCGTTCTTGTTTAGTTAACGAGGTGCCTTGCATGAGAACCCGAATTCTATCCCATAACTCTTTGGAAGCTTTATGTTTGCTGACGAGTTTGTAGACATCTGGAGGAAGGGCTTGGAGAATGATGTTTGTTGCATACTTATCACATTTATCTTGAATCTTCATATCTCCAGTCAACTCACCCGTTGTGCGAGGACGAGTAGTCGTACCTTCCGTCACGGTACCATAATCTAATGGTCCATTGAGCACCGATGCCCAAATTAGATGTCCATTCTCCTTGTTCAACATATAAAGTTCCATTCGGGAAGCCCATTCCTCATACATAGTCTTCACCAACATTGGTGGACGATTATCCGTACCCGAGAGGATGGACTTATCCGTAAGAGATGTGTACTCCATTTCAATAAGTTAAGATTTACAAACGTTGATCGATCAATGAAAGATAGTAAATGTGTTTGTTTTTGTGAGTTGAAGTCGAGAAACAATGTTAAAATCCCCTAAAATATGTTCTCAATAAACCAAAAATTCCAAGTCAAATCTGAATACCAATCGGAATGCCGTGATCGGAATACCAATCTGAATACCAATCGGAATGCTGTGATCGGAATACCAAATCTGAACACCAATCTGAATACCAATCGGAATGCTGTGATCGGAATACCAAATCTGAATACCAATCTGAATACCAATCGGAATGCCGTGATCGGAATACCAATCTGAATACCAATCGGAATGCTGTGATCGGAATACCTAAACCCTATTCCGATTACACAGATCGGAATGTACTATAAACCCCTTTCCGATGACCTGATCGGAATAATTTCCACTTTTCTCGGACAAAACTCAACCAATTCGTGATTTTAAGCCAAAAAATGATCAAAACACCCAAAAATTTTGTGTTTTTAGCCAAAGTAACTATACCAAATCCCTACCACAACTATGTAGAAGATTTGTATCAAGAAAAAACCATCAAAAACACAAAAAAAAATTTTGGACGTGTGAAAATGGATCAAAAATGGCGTGTGAATCAAGAACACAAACACATGAACAATACAATCATCCCATGGCTCTTGATACCATTTGTAGGATTGTAAATCTTGCTTATGTTATAGAGAGAGAAAGAGATAGAGAGATGGTGGATTTCACACAAAGCTAGAGAGAGAAACTAAAAAGAACTATGTGAAAATTATGAAACCACACCCCCTCTCCATCAAAGGAGAGGGTTTATATACCCAAGCCTTGTGATGGGCTTGGGCTTATATTGTTGGGCCGGCCTACACATGTTGTAGGCTAGGCTTGGCTTTGTTTGTTTAATAAAGATGTCTAGACTACGAGCTACTACTTAGTATATTGTCGGAGTGACCGATCCTTCCTAAATACGTAAAAACGTATTTCTAACACCTATAGACCGCACAATGCCATAAAAGGACAAATTCTGGCAGATTTCATCATCGAAAAACCAGAAGAGGACATTCAGGAGTTGGGACAAAGGGAAGAAGACCAAGACCCATGGATCTTATTCACTAATGGGTCCTCATGCACTGATGGATCTGGCGCAGGGCTCATACTCACCAACCCTGAAGGAATGGAATTCACATACGCACTACGCTTTGAGTTCACAACCACAAATATCGAGGCAGAATATGAGGCGCTAATAGCAGGACTGCGAATTGCAGCACGAATGGGTGTGCTCAATCTCGCGGAAAACGTAGATTCTCGCCTGGTAGCAAACCACATACTTGGCGAATATGAGGCGAAAGAAGAAAACATGGTACACTACTTGCAAAAATCCAAGACGCTGACTGAAGGATTCGATAAGTTTCTAATACACCAAGTACCTAGGGAGAACAAGAAAGTAGACGCACTCAGCAAAATAGCGTCCATCAGTTTCGCACACCTATCAAAACAGGTCTTGGTCGAGATCCTAAAAGACAAATCTATAAAAGAACAGGAGGTCACATCGGTGGTAGAGGAAGAAGGTCCTACATGGATGACACCGATTGTGGATTATTTGACGATGGATTTGCTCCCGCATGACGAAATCGAAGCGCGACGAATACGAAGACACTCGAGGCAATTCGAAGTCAGAGACGGGACCCTTTACAAACGATCATTCCTTCAGCCATGGTTAAGGTGCATGGGGCCGCGACAGGCGCAGTATGTCAGCAGCGAAATACACGAAGGATCCTCTAGCATGCACGCATGACCAAGGTCCGTGGTGGCAACAGCGTTGCGCAGTGGGTATTACTGGCCAACCGTACACGTGGATGCACGAACGCTCATTAACAAATTCAACGACTGCCAGGTACACAGGCCGATACCATGACAACCCCAAGAGGAAATGACACCCATTACTTCTCCGTGGCCATTCTTCAAATGGGGAATAGACATCGCAGGACCTTTTCCCATAGCTGCGGGAGGAATTAAGTTCCTAATAGTTGCGATAGATTTCTTCATGAGGTGGATTGAAGTAAAGGCAGTCGCAACAATCACAGAGAACCAAGTAAAAAGGTTCGTGTGGGACAATATAGTATGTCGTTTCGGACTACCTGGGGAGATAGTTTCTGGAAAACAATTCGCGAAAAACCCATTTAAAGATTGGTGCGTGAAAAATAACATACACCAAAGGTTCGCATCGGTAGCCCATCCACAAACAAATGGACTCGTGGAAAGAATAAATAGGAGTCTGGGAGATGTCATAAAGGCGGGAGCACAATAAAAAATGGGTCGATGAGTTATCACGGACACATCGCACAATGATAAAAACAGATACGGGCGATACCCCTTTCGCTCTAACATACGGTACAGAGGCAGTTATCCCAGCCGAGATCGCGTTACAAACACTTCGCACAGCAGAAGTGGACATGGTCACAAATGACGATGAATTACGATTGAACCTAGACATAATCGAGGAGCGAAGAGAGTTTGCAGCTATCCACGAAGCCAAGTCAAAGGTAAAAGTGGACGGTTACTATGATGCTAGGGTACAAGACTTCCTTTATTCCAGGTGATTTCGTGCATCGCTCAAACGTTGCCAACCACGCTGAGAATACAAGAAAACTTGGACCCAAGTGGGAGGGCCTTACATGGTGATAGATGCATTAGGGAACGACGCATATCGACTGCGCAACTTGGATGGTCGCGACCTACAACGGCCTTGGAACATATGCCACCTAAAGAAGTGTTATCTTTAGCGACGAACTTCTGGAACCAATGTATTATTTTTTCTTTTATTTCATGTATTAAAAATCTTGCAAGTATTAATAAAACTGTCGTGGTTCCTAGCTAGTTGCACGGTGCATTATCAAAACATTTATTTTTGTTATACATACATTTTTCTTCTAAGTTAAATATTGCCTACTGGCGCACGCGTGCACAATGTTTCCAGAAGAAATAAGAGGAATGAGCCTACCCTACTATTTATATATATATATATATATATATATATATATATATATATATATATATATATATATATATATATATAATCCAAGTTATATATATATATTAAAATAACACTTCTCAGTCTGGCCTTGTCGGTAACTCGGGAATTCTTCGGCACCGTTATAGTCAAAAGCTTTTTAGACATTTTTAGAAAAATGTTTATAGTTAAAAGATTTTGAAATGTTTTATTCAAAATCTTGGTTTTAAAAATCTTTCGTTCTCTATAACGAGGGCTCTGATACCAAACTGTAACACCCCCAAATATACAAAATTCAATACAGCGGAAGACTCGTTGGTGTTACGAGATAGGACATTACTCACATCATAGACAACGCATAAAAATTACGTCGTTTAATAATAAAGCATTTCCATTCATAAATATCAAATTTACATAGGTCACAAGTCATTGTATTTCATACAGGTTTTAGAAAGCATTTGAATGAAAATTATTATTTAAGTGCGGGCCATGAATTCTTGTTGTCTTCCCGAGCATTACCTTAAAGTACCTGAGATAAAACATGTTAAAAGAAAAGGCCAGCGATAACGCCGAGTGAATTCATAGAGTTTAATAAAACCATCAATATATCATCAATATCTAATTATTACCAAAAATCATTTTGTACAAATCTTTGTAATAGGCCATAAAAAAGCCAAAGTCATTTTATACAAATCCTTATCAAAAATCGTAATATAGGCATATGCCTTCAAAATCATTATACGAACCATTGTCGTAAAAACATCATACAATACGTTTTATAACGTTGTATAGAGTTAAATAAAAACCGTTATATGAATATGGTTATGAAAAACCAAACACAAACATAATATCAATAGTAAGACCCCGTACTACTAGTCAGGCAATATATCGTTATTTAGTGCGTATGGCAGTATTTCGTTATTTTTGGATTATTGTAAGCCGCATGACATTGTTACCTTACTACAACAAACAACGGGTAGCTAACCCGAAACTCATTTGCCCATCTAATTTAGCGTGTCGTCACAATAATCACGCTTGTGTAAATCTTCTCATAAATAAATTCGCTTACCAATCAATGTGGCACGACGGGGATCAACCGCCAAGGCGCGAACTGGGGTGATCGTCCCAAATAGTACTATTATATGCATAAGTGTCTACCAAATCCCGGTAGTTCACAATTCATTCTAATGGGACTTTTTGTGACATAACCTAACTTTAATAATCCATTTCATTTCATTTATCGGGTCATATAATCATTCATCGGGTCATACAATCATTCGGGTCCAAATCAATAAACAAACAATCGGGACAAATGGTGTCCTATTTTATCAAAACTAACATGTTATCTCCCTCGCGGGTTTATAAAACATTTCATAAAAACATTTTAAAGAGTGCGAGGCTATGAACTCACGTTGATGTGGGAAGGCGATTATCGGCGATTTGGATGTACGGTACGTGCTTCAATCACGGAAACCTAGACAAATAATACTCGTCTTAGACTTTTGTCCAATGACTTTATCAAAATAATAATTATGTATACATATGATGATTTTATATATATGATGATGATCAAGTGGTTTTATACATCTTTACTCATTCATTATAGTGTTTATGTGTTGTTAATTTTCAAGACTAGTTACACTAGTTCAACTTGTTTACATTTTGAAGCCCAATGGGCCTATTACAAGCCCAATACTATTCATTAGCCCAATTATACTTTTATTATCAGTATTATACTTTATATGTTAGGCCCAAATGGGTTAAGCCTAATAAATAAGTTTATAAGTGTTTTACCAAATTAGTCGGGTTTATTGTCCATTAAGGATACTTTGGCCCGTTAATGTCTGTATGTTGTAAAGCTCGGGTTTTATCGGTTTTTACTTGTTATATATGTTTATATATCAGTATGTGAGTTTATAAAAGTTTACATTAGACGGGTCCAACCGTCTAAGTTTTATTTAACAAAAAACGTTAATCTTTCGGTTTTAGCCGAAAAGACGTAAAACTTAGTATATAGTTTTTATAACTTATTAAACTTACCAAAGTACCATTTTATATAATGTCCATTTATTTATCCTTATGCATTTTTATATAAATGAAATATATAAGTTAGTGGGTTTTAATTCACATTTTATACTATATTTATTTGAGTGCTTATATAATAATATTAAACTTTAATTTCACAAAATCAGTCCTAAAAATCTAGTTTACTAAAATGATCATATCTAGAGTTCTACATGGAGATAGAACCCCAAATATTTATCACAGAAACTACATGAAATGTGCTTCATTTTATTCTTTTATAGCTACTGATGAATCAACCTATAAATATATTAATAAATTCGTACAAAACAGTGTAGGCAGATTTGCACTCTAAACTTGTTTTGATCATATCTCATTCATTTTTATGATTCCATTGTATGGCCAACTCTCACATGTGTATAACACCTAATACTTACTGTATATTGATTCCACTTCACCATTTTATCAGTTTAACATTTGGTTACTTACTGTTTTTATACAGCCATCATATTTAGCAAGATTTTAACCTTGTTACCTATGGTTTTTCATCTCTTTAATCATATTTATCAACACTTGATCCCCACACAACATTTTTATCATCATATATTCATCATATACATATACAATAAGAAAGAAAATACATGATTACATAATCAAAATAACAAGAGGATGGGGAGAACAATTTTTATACCACCAAGATTATGTAGGTATTCATCAAGGCTTGGATTTTTGATGGAGAAACTTGTGATAGATCAACACCAATCTTCAAGACCACCAATACTTATAAACTTCTTGTAGAACTCAGCCCTTGAACATCACCAAATCACCTCCTTGGATGTTAGAATCACCTCCAATCTTCAAGGCTTCAAAGGAGCATCATCATATGTGTGAATAACATAAGATTTCATGGTTAAATCAAGATCAAATGGGGTGTTTTGGTTGAATAGTGGAGGAATTTTAGAGAGAGAAAGGAGAGTGTTTATGGTGGTTTGCATGAGTTGAATGTGAGAAATGGTTTAGTAGGAAGTGGTTTTGCTAGTTTAGTTAGCTTGTTAAGCTAAGTAGGACAAGTGTGCAACTTGTATCTTACAAGTTGACACCTCATGGTGTGGTGGAGTATATCTAGCCGTCCCATAGAGTGGGGTGGGGCAAGTGTATACTTGTCTCATCCCACTAACTTACGGGTATTTCTCGATTCTAGTTTCCTCGATTTGCGTGCCCTCGGGTCGTTTTTCGAAAAACGTTTTTATAAATTATGAATCAACGACACAAAACGAATCTAATAAAAATTGTCTCATCAAAAACGGAGTTCGAAAACATAAATACGTAATCCTAAGGTTTCCGGTTTAGTCGTAAAGGACGTTAAATTATAATCGTAAGTCCTAATCTCTTCTCGTAAATTTGTGAGTTTATGAACCAACACAAATTTATAATTCCAAAATAATATTCACGGATAAATTTATTTTCTGAAATGTCGGACTGTCACCAAAACGGTGTATGTAACGTAAGCACGTAACGTAGAATCCTCCGGTTTAGACGTAGTTGATGCTACTTCAAGACGTAAATCCAAATTTCTTCCCAAAAATAAGTGAGTTCATAATATAACATTAAAATAATGTTTTTAAATAATATTTGAGAATAAAATATAAACCATAAATTGACGTATTGTCACATAAATATTGTTTATTAATTGTGCTACGTAAATACAATATATTATTCACAAGAAAAACGAAAACGATTTTGTGTTAATTGATTTCAGTTTAACACGATTTATTTATGTGGCTAATAATAATAAGAATAGAAAAACGAGTATGTACGATATTTACGCTTTCCAAAATGGAAAGTCCAAAACATACTACTCAAACAAAATACATATATAAATATAATGGCAACACACAAAAACACCTCCCCGGCAGCGGCGCCAAAATCATTGTACGTATTTTTACACTTGCTTTAGGAAAAAAAAAGTATAAATTGGTAATTATTAGTCAACACGTTTAGGAAAACGTGAAGACCAAAAGTGAGTTCGTTCCTCAAGGGAGTGTATGTGTTTTATTAGTGCCAAAATTATATTTATATAATTTGGATTAGTTCGTTTTTGGATGAAAAGAGGGAAGACAAAGACGAGTTATGCTCAAATTTAAATTACGACTTAAAAAACGTAAAATCGTAAAACGTGACGAAAAATAAAATTTAACTAAAAAATTTCAAAAATTAAAAATAAATCCTAAAAAAAATTGAACGACGATTTGTTATTAAACACTAGCAAGGAGCTAGAGTTACAAAACAATGAGAGAAGGATTTTTTAGCCAAACGTTCCAGCTGAACGCGGCTTTACATCTAAAACTACACCAATAAAAAGAACTTGATACAATATCGTCGAAGAATTTTGCTTTATAAGGAGGCTTGCTGTCAAATATAGTCTTGTTTCGAAAAACCCAGATATGCCACTATACAGAATAGATGACTACTTCCAACATCAATTTAGTATTTACTGGCAAACGTAGGGCGATCAACCACTCTAAACATTCCTCATATGAGCTGCAGCCGTCGAAAGAAATGTCCCACCAACGAGCCATCCTACTATAAAGCTGACGAATCAATGGACAATCAAAGAACAAATGTGAAGACGACTTCACCCCTTGCTGACAAACCGGGCATGATAAAGACCTAATATCCATTCCACAGCGAGATATATTAAATCTAGTTGGAAGAGCATTCAACTTCACTTTCCAGGAAAATACATTCAGCTTAATAGGCATGTATTTCACCCACCTAGTTTTTGATGAGACAATAGGAGAACGATTATCATCAAACAAATAAACATATCCGTCTGCGGCATAAGGTTGATGCCACTAATAAGCTCCAAAAGGTTATCATATTGCGGCTGTTCAACTTCACCCCGAACTACACGACGCAATGAAGATTCCATATTTAAGTTTTCTAGCGTACATCTAACAGTCACCTTTTTGAAAGTATCCAGCGCATAAATCCTTGGAAATCTGTTTTTAAGAGTATCTCCTTCGCACCATTTGTCATCCTAGAAAGAGAATTTAGAACCATCCCCTAATTTGAGCTTTAGAAACTCAAAAAAATTAACCCCATACTCTTTAAGATTTGAAACGAGCTCTGGTTTTAATCTCCTTACCTACGTAACCATCCTCGCCATGAATGGCCCTCACAACCCGAGCCCAGATCGGATTGGGAAAAGAATAAAACTCCATATCCAATTTGTTAATCCCATTTAATCCATAACACAAGATTTAGAAGAGATATTTAGAGAGAGAAAGAGAAGAAAAGTAGAGAGAGAAACAAGAGAGATTTTGGAAGGTTTATGTTTACTTGAGAGAGAAAGTAAAATGAACCAACACCCTCTTCCACACATAGAAGAGGGTATATATACCCTTGGCATATGGGCCGTGGGTTTAGTATCATTGGGCCGGGCTTGGCTTTGTTTTGGGCTTACGCCCCTAACTTATACAATATTAGCTTAAAGTCCAAGCCCGGTTTTCCCGACTAACCTATTACAATACAAGACCATTAACGACTAAGATGACCTATTACATTCTTGTTCGACTATAGAAAATATAGGGCTAACAATCTCCCCCAATGTATTGGTCATCTTAAAAAGCTTAAAAAGCATAAGATGGTTGAGTGAATACATTCTTATAAAGGAGATCTTCCTACTTTAGTCTTGTATCTTGGTCTTGATCTTGTTTGTAACAGCTTTGTTCTTTCATGCTTTCGTGATCTTTATCTTGAGCCTTTGTCATTTGACTTTGAGGGCTTGAGATCTTCATATGTACTCCTTGTGACTAAGATGACCTATTACTTTCTTACATTCTTAGGTATCTTGATTATCGCCATCTTGTGCTCTTGTGACTTCTGAATCAACATCGGTTAGTACACAGCTACGCCACCTTCTTGATATGCAGCAACATATATAGACACGGATGAAAAGGCTTTGAACATTTCACCCTAACTCGGTAGCGTTTTACCTCCGGTCGGTGAAGACCGTTAAACGGTATTAAATACCGTACCTGTGATCAGGTAGATTCTATTAAGAATCTCCTTGACAGGGTTTCCCGGCGGTAGTAGCCAGTTCTCTTTACTCGACCGTCTCAAAGCAGACTGCGAACATAAAGAGTGAATCATAAGGATAAATTATCCGTCTGATTAGAGTCGCCAATTCAAATTTCTTGGAACAAGTTTGATTCTAAAAGAATCGCACCATTGTTGCTTTCCAGTTTGTCACAAGCTTGGTTCATAGAGAATCTTGCGAGTCACCTACCGCAGTGTTGTTTGATGTTGACACTGGAAGGATTTCCATTCGTCACTGTGAGCACTAAGAAGTGTCACTCTGAATGTTCTGGCAAGATCACACGGATTTTGCGAAGAAACCTGGAATCAAGTTTTAATCAATTAAGAATCCAAACTTAGTTGCTTTCCAGTTCTCACAAGTTTGATTCGTGTAGAATCGCACAAGTTACCTACCATGAGCTTGTTTGATGCTGGCTCAAGCAGGATTTCCATCTTCATTGTTAATCGTATCACTCAGATGTTTTGGCAATATCACAAGGATCAGGCATAGGACTCGATTGTGTCCTAATGAGATGATAGATAGATCTCGTTTGGCTCTAGACTCAATAAGTGCATTTTGGTAATCGGAGGCTGGAGCAGACTGCCACCTTTTCAATATTAACTGACTCGGAGTGAGAAAGTCAATAGATACGTGTTGATCTCCGTGACAATGAGACAAGTTTCTTTTGAGAGAAACTCGAATGGCTGGGGAAGGGTTGTGCATCGCATCACTGGGTCCATGACACTTGTCTTCAAAAGATGTGTTAACCCGGTTTCTACCTAAGTTGCATAGAATATTCAACTCCTTCAATGCTTACCAATACGTCATCATTAGCACCTTGTTGTGATTGTTCTAGTGCTAACTTAAGTAATTGGTCCGCATTCAGCTTCATTCCACTCCATCTTTCCTAAGGACAACTATTTCTAGCTATGGAATGTCCTTGGGTAGATCCCTCCAGTTCTGGTTGGATCATAGGACTCAGTTTCCTATCCTAAACCACCTTTTGACTCCAACATTCCTTCGTGGATAGTAGGTTGTTTTGGGTATAGATCGTAACCATTAAACCATTGAAAACCATTCAAAATGCTTGATAAAAATCAAAACTTTTTAACACTTTGAAAGTTTTACATTTCCGAAAAGCTCCCCCCACACACATGCATCGATATACGATATAGTTTGGCATGTGAAGGAAAGAGTTTCACTTGCGTCTTTAAGATCACTTGTTGCGATATATTACATTTTAATCACATTTTCTCCCCCTATCTCTAATATAAAAATATAATATTAGAGATACTAATTGTTTAAAATATGACAATTTTCTAAAAATCGACGGGAGAGAAACATGTGTGCACGCATGAATCATGGAACGTTTTCAGTCGGGATGCTCCCCCTCAACAATATATGTGTGCCTTGAGTCAAAATTTGACAAAATTTTGGAGAAAGGACACCACAAAATATGTTGAGGTACGGAGATGAGATGCCTTTACCGATAATATATATGACAGATTTATTATCATTTTCGGAATGTGTTGGATACATAAAATATGACAATCTTAGAGATGTACCCAACAACATTAAAAGGCTTGACTTTAAAACGCTCCCCCTCAAATATTGATCAAAATTACATATGACATTTGGAGATATAAAAACCTATTATGAGGAAGGGAGTGTTAAACACACAATTTTGAAAGATTTAGAAAAACCTTTTGATAAAGTCTTGAAAAATTGTGTTCAACGGTTTTAAAATAATCAGGATAGAAGACTTATCTTCTATTGCTTAGGGAAAGCGCACTGAAACGTACACTCCCCTTTCGGGTCCGTTTTTCATGAGCTCAAAACTTTGATTGTTTTGTGACAAGCTCATGACCGAGAAAAATAAATTTCCCGTTGTGAAGGATAAGTTATCATCCGTGATAAACTTTCCTTAAGTTGAAGTTCGAGTTCTAAGCTGACATTTACTTAGAAATCATTTTTCATGAACTTAAAAACATTGAATGTTTTTATGAGAAGCTCATAACCGAGAAATATGAATTTCTCGTTGAGAAGGATAAGTTATCGTCCGAGATAAACTTTCCTTAGTTGAGGCCCGAGTCCTAAGCTGTGAGGCGCTTAGAAGTCATTTACACAAGCTTAAAACTTTCGAATAGTTTTATTGTTAGCTCTTGTCCGAGAAAAATCAAATTTCTCGTTTTGAGGATAAGTCATACTCGGGATGAGCTTTCCTATTTTTAAAGCACGAGTTACAGTCTGACATGTGACTGTAAGTCTTCGTACATGAGCTTAAAAACGTTGAATGTTTTTACAGATAGCTCATGTCCGAGAAAACTTAATTTCTCGTTCTGAGGATAAGTCATCATCGGGATGAACTTTCCTGTCTTGTGAGCCCGGGTTACAGTCTGTAATTTGACTATAAGCCATGTACACGAGCTAAAAACTTTTGAATAGTTTTAAGAGAAGCTCGTGTCCGAGAAATATTAATTTCTCGTTTTGAGGGTAACTTATCGTTGAAGAGATAAAGTTCCCTTTCTTTGACGTTCGAGTTACAGCCTGAAATGTGACTGTAAGTCATTTTCAATCTTACTTGTGAAACCCCTGAGACACGTATTTCTCTGATATCTGCTTCTTCAGCAACCAAACTCTGAGAGTGTCTTTTGTTGAGCAGTATGAATATGGAAAACCATTGTGTTCTTGTTGAACCTTTACTTTATTACCTGCACTTTCATCAGTAGTTTGTATGCTTGCATGTGGGTTAGCGATATCTTGATGAGAACCATGTGGGGGTTCACCTTGAACCTTTGTCGAGCTAGAGGGAAATATATTTCTAGTAGGAACCCACCTAATACCTATTGTTTTGAAGGTTCTACCCGTTGGTATCCACCTAAGACAAGGTCGAGGAGACATAGTTTTCTCATGCACAGCGGAAGACTTAGTTGGAGAAAACCTATTTCCTTTAGGGTTTCGTCTCTGAGGTGCTCTAGATTTTTGGTTCACCTTGTTCAGGACTTTAGTGATACAAACATTATGAATGGCATTAAACACGCATTTGTTACATTTCGTTCAAACAAAGTGCTTAGCATCTGAGAAGGCTCTAGAGTTCCTAGGGTTGGCAGAATTATGCACATCATAGAAGGGTCTAGAATTCCTAGATGTGTGAACAACGCTCCTAGGTTGTGGTTTGGTCCTATCTCTTGATTGTGTCTTGTTTTTAGCATCCTCTAGATAGCTTTTGTGACCCATGTCATTTGTACTACGCTTAGGCAAGTTCTTTGAGCTATTTCTAGAGTTGGTTGAAGCATTCATGTGATCGGGCTTTGAAGAAGCGGATTTTCTTAAGGAGGGTCTAGATTGTGGAGTGACTGGTTTAGGAAAATTGCTACGCACGTCAACTTGGGATGCAAACCTCAGATTCGACATTTTGAGTCGTTCAGATTTAAACGCATTCGGTTGTCTAGCAACTGAGCGATTTCTGACTGGTTGAGAAGGAGGTTTCCCCAAGACTGACTGTTTTGCTAACTTAGTATCCACACTATTTACTTTTAGTTTCCTTAATTCATTTTTCACCGCTGTCAATGAAAAAACCTTTTCCTGAATCTGAGCGTTTAATTGCTCATTTTGTAGAAGTAATTGAGCGACACGTTGTTCTAACTTAATATTCATATTGTCAAATATGTCGTTCTCAGAATTCGCGTCATTACTGTCTATAGTGTCGATAGGTTGCACAGATAATTCAGTTAATGAAGCAGGCGGAGGACTTGAATTTTGAGAAGCCAACTTTTATTCTAACAAATTTTTTTGTTTCACAAAATGTTCTTTTTCCACATTAAAATCTTGAATCTTACGATCCAATTTTTGTTCAAGAACAACATTTGCTTTTTCAAGTTTTTCAAAGTAAGCCTCAAATTTGTTATTTTTCTTTGAAAAATCGAGTTTGGCATCCTCAAAATCTTTAGTCTTCTGAGCTAACAGAATTTCAAGCTTGTGAATCTTAGAATCAACATCCTGAGAAGTCTTTCCTCCATTAGTACTTGTATCTGATGAATCAGGTGTGGTATTGCTATCAACCTTTTCCACTAGATACGTGTCAAGAATGGGTTCAGATTGCTCAGTATGTTGAGAAACATCGTATTCAGCATTTAAATGTACCATAGCCATTGGCTGATCATCATAAATGGGTCTGATATCCGCATCATTGGTTGTTTGATCATTCCCCTGAGCTGGTACTGATATGTTGCGTTTCTGATTCTGTCCCGCTGCTCTCTGTATCAACCGAAGAAGCATCCAATGCTTGATCTATATCGACATTGCTCTCTTTCGTCCGCATCAGTCTTTGATTCACCCTTCTTTGAAAGTGCCTTTGATGGCGTGTTCTTTCAGCAATTGACTTCTTTATATTGCTCATATGTTGAAGAAGTGTCTCTTTGAACGCTTGAAGATCTACGAGAGTATATTTGGTAAAGTATGTGCTTGTGAACTCTCGATCGTTTTTGGATAAGCCACTTGAGTCAATGAATTACTAGAACTGATTGTTGAGAGCTAAAAGGACCTCCATGGATATATTCTCGTGAAAATCGTCTCTGTCAAGTTCTTGTTGAAGATGGTCCACATTAAGTAGCATCGTTCTGATGAATGTCTCAACATCTTGACCAAATAGTAGAAAGAATACCCGTTTGATTCCAATTTCAAGACGAGTGCCTTTTAGGTCTTCTCTTGAAAGAACCTGAAGGTGTGACTGAAGTAACTTTACGTGTTCCATGCATCTTTCTTTTGCTTTCGACATCTTGTATTTGATTGCATGAACGGTTTTGGTGGTAGAATCCTTGTTAGAAGGTTTACTGATTGGAGTCTCAGTATTTTTCTGAACCTCTGGATTCTGCATCTTCTCGTTATTCATCTCAGTCATGGACGTTGTTGGTGTTGAGTCCACGAAGATGTCCATTGAACGGATGTCTCGAAGAGGATATGATGTGTATGGATTACGGATCTTAGTGGATGTGTTGTGATTTGATTGTGGTTGAAATTCCGAAAATTCCGATTTTTCTCAATCCGACACTAAACTCCTCAGTCTGACAAAACGGTAAGCCGAAAAAATTTTGAATCACCAAATTTTGAAATCGAGTTAGAAATAGCCAAAAATAGTAGGGAAAAAATTTGAAAAGTGAAAATTTTTGACAAAAATAAAACCTAAAATTAGCCTAAAAATTTGAATTTTGGTCCGAAAATTCGAATTTTTGGTCGAAAATTTTTTTCGCTTCGCCAAAATTTGAAATTGAAGCTTAAATGGCCTAGAAATGGTCTAGGAAAAAATAATTTTTTCTAGAGTTTTCCCGCCAATAATAATTTTTTTTTAATCTTCGTGTAAACTATGATCTGAGACTAGTCTAGATGGTGGCTAAGTCTAAAAGTTACTCGAACAAAATTTAGCCAAACAGATCGCAATGTCTCCCATCGCAATGTCACCCATCGGAATACTCATTGCAATATCCATCGGAATATTACCTGTCGGAATGTTTGGATCGCAATACCTTTCGGAATGTTACCTGTCGGAATGTTTGGATCGCAATACCTATCGGAATGTTACCTGTCGGAATGTTCTGTCGGAATGATCTGTCGGAATGTTCCGTCGGAATGTTCTGTCGGAATGTGGCGGTCAGAATGTTTAGATCGCAATATGGCTAGAACAAATTGGACAGAGCAACGACTCAATATCCCTTGAAATCGTCGGAATCCCAGATCGCAATGTATGATCGGAATATCTCGTCGGAATAAGGTATCGAAATCAGGGTGATTGCAAAGTAGAATCCTTGGATTATTGCGATCGAGCCTCACACTTTGTACTTTCCGCTGGTAACACTTGCTTGAAATTCGGAAAGAAGAAAAACAAGAAATTTCGCAACTTTTGATCCAAAAGATTTGTGTTTTAGCCAAAACCAAGATACCCAAATCACTACTACTAGTATGTAGATGATTTGTATCAAGAAAAGACCATAAAAACACAAAAGGAAATTTTGGGACGTGAGATTTAGATCAAAATAGCCACGAAAAATCAAGAACACAACACACGAATCTTCAATCACCTATCCACTATAGGCTCTAATACCAAATGTTAATCCCATTTAATCTATAACACAAGATTTAGAAGAGATATTTAGAGAGAGAAAGAGAAGAAAAGTAGAGAGAGAAACAAAAGAGATTTTGGAAGGTTTATGTTTACTAGATAGAGAAAGTAAAATGAACCAACACCCTCTTCCACACATGGAAGAGGGTATTTATGCCCTTGGCATATGGGCCGTGGGTTTAGTATCCTTGGGCCGGGCTTGGCTTTGTTTTGGGCTTGCGCCCCTAACTTATACAATATTAGCTTAAAGTCCAAGCCCGGTTTTCCCTACTAACCTATTACAATACAAGACCATTAACGACTAAGATTACCTATTACATTCTTGTTCGACTATAGAAAATATAGGGCTAACACAATTTATCATTAGACCTCTGTTGAGAGCATACAGGTTGGCGACACCAAGACCACCCTTATCTTTCGGAATAACGACGCTACTCCACTTGATCTGTAAAGCCTTGCGATGACAACCATCATGTCCATTAAAGAAATGACAACTAATCGATTCTAACTCATGAAGAACAATATTTGGAACACGGTAAGTAGAGATGTGAAATATAGGAATCGAACCTAGGAAAGACTTGAGTAATGTGAGCCTACCCCCTATAGAGAGAATTCTCAATTTCCATTTAGAGAGACGAGATTTAACTTTATCAACTACATCTTTTCATTCAAAGATCCTTGACATAGAACCCCCTACTTTCAAACCCAAATAAGTAAACGGAGCTCGAAGAGTGAGACAACCAAACTTTGAAGCAGCTTGATTGACTAAGGCATCCACCACGTGAATCCCATTAGCTTACTTTTGATCATATTAATTTTTAGATCCGAAACACGATGAAATCATTCCAAGACATTAACAAGAGTGTTGATATTGCCTTCACACCATTTGCCTATGAACACATCATCATCCGCAAAGAATAAGTGAGATATATTCACCGAGTCGCTCAGTTTAATGCCCTTGAACATACCGGCGTCTATAATCCTTTGAAAAGATAAATGGAGGCTCGCCATAAGAAGAATGAATAAAAAAGGGGATAACGGATCACCTTGCTTGAGGCCCTTGAAAAATTGAAGTTATTTCGTAGGTGAACCATTCGTAAGGATAGAACCCTTTGAGGAGCTGAGGAAATTACGAATCCAAGCACGCCACTTGCTTCCAAAACCAAACTTGAGTAATACATCATCCAAGTAGTCCCATCTAACCGAATCGAAAGCCTTCTCGAAATCACATTTAAAGATAATCGCTTTCTTTTTTTTGGAACGACACCATTAGATTAGTTCATTAATAATAAAGGGTCCATCCAACATTTGCCTTCCTGCAACAAAAGCAGACGACACTTCACTAACAATCCCATCTAGCACATTAACATGACGATTAGCCAAAATTTTAGCTATGATCTTATAATTACTCCCAATAAGACTAATAGGACGAAATTCTTTAACAAGATTAGTGTCAGGCACTTTAGGGATCAATGAAATGAAAGAAGAGTTACAACCAGTAGGGATCTGACCACTAATGAAGAAATACTTAATAGCTTTAAACACATCATTTTCAATAAGAGACCAAAAATGAAGGTAAAACCTAAAAGTAAATCTGTCCGGACCAGGAGACTTGTTCACACCGCAGTCCCACATTGTACGTTTCACTTCCTCCTTAGTAACCATGGCCTCAAGCTCTTCTTATTACTCCAACAAAATGGCACGAGGAAAATTCATATCTATGTGCATACTCTTGTTAGAAGGCGCCGCAAAATGATTACAAAAATGATGAAGGAATTCACTCTTTACCTGGTCAGGATTATCATTCCAAGCACCATCTGCCATAATCCATCTAATACTCATCTGACTTCGTATTTATTGAGCATACCGTGAAAAAAATTAGAGTTCACATCCCCTTCAACTGACCATTGGATTTTCGCCTTTTAGGCAAGCTCTTCGGAGGTTCTACTATTAATACGTTGAATAGAATCAATCACCTCAAAATGTTTGAAAGTGATTGTCTCATAACCCTTACCTTTATCGATAATATCATCAAGAATGTGCAGCTCCTTTTTAAGATTAGTCATCATATTCACCGATGCTATTTTATTGGCATGATTCCATTCTCGAATTTTATTTCTAAGATATTGTATCTTCTTCATCAAGTTACGGATAGCATTATAATTATCAACCGAAGCTTCATTCCATGAATCATTAACACGCTTGGAAAAACCTTCGATTTTCAACCAATAATGATAAAATCTAAATGGGTAAGGCCTATAATCGTATGAAGTCTCACGAAGTAAAATAGGGAGATGATCCGAAGGAAATCTATCTAGGGTGATAGCACTAATATTGGGATAAGAAAGAGATTTTCAGAAAGAAGAAAATACTCAAGCTTACTAATCTATGAAGCGGATTTGTGACACCAAGTGAAAGCACTACCACCAAGAGGAACCTCATCTATTCCCGCGTTCATAATAAAAGAATTGAAGTTCTCAGCACCTTGATAATGGAGAACTGAACCAAATCTTTCATACTTGTTGCGAACCTCATTAAAGTCACCCATCAGGATAACTTCGCCATTCCAATTGTTAATAACATGAGTCAAGTATTCCCAAAGCAATAATTTTTCATGAGGTTCGTGTGGAGCGTAGATGACCACCAACATCATATTTTGACCAGATTTCAACCAAATACCACGCACAATAACGAAGAAATCCGAAATAGTATGATTGCTTTTCTTGAAACTATTAGGATCCCATGCACACATAATTGCACTAGAGTTACCCACCGAATTGCTATGAAAAAACCAAAAGCTAAGTTACCCCAACACGCTTTCAAGCAAAACAACTCCATAAGCTCCATTTTTGTATCTTGAAGAGCTAAAACAATAACCTTAAACTTTCCACACAACTCCCAGACCCAATCTTGTTTGGCCTTTTGGGCCAGGCCTTGAATGTTAAGAGACAAGAAATTCATGGAGGAACCAAAGACGCTCCTTGAGTTTCAATAATATCAGTAATGTCTTTCTCCCAACCCGTCATTTTGTACTCATGGTCTGCCCTATTCTCACCAGTTCGTCCATTAGATTTAAGATGGATCCTCCTGAGCGTGGAATTTCAGAGACTTTAAATCACCTGGAGTTAGTAGATTCTTCTTGCTGAACACTTAGACGCGTTGTTGAAGACCCACCAAAATGTCCTTCATTCTTGTCTATTTCATTAGTAACACCTTCATTATTAATATTAGTATCCTTTGTAGCCGCATTTGAAGAAAAACTTTGTTCGTTAACAGTGTCAGGGGGAGTATATCCTGGTAGGTGTACACGACTTTCACTCTCCGTAGAATTATCTGCACATGTTGGTTTAACCATACATACTGACTTCTCCACGTCTGTTGGTTTATCCTTATCTAAGAGAGGATAAATATCAAAAGGATCCTCAGAAAGTTTACCAATATCTAAGTGTTCCCCCGGCCAAGTTTTTTGAACCTCCTCCATAAAGCAATTGTCATCATTCTTACTATTATAACTTGCGTCGTCTCCATTTACTAAACCTTCTTCAGATTGACCATATTCATCAAGGTCCTCCAAAACTCTGGTTCCCAGCCTCGTACTTCCTTTGCTCTTACCCAAAACACCTTACCATGGTGAATTATTTTGAACGTCTCGAAGATGTTGGATTGAAGCTTTGTATGGACACATATCCTTTTAGAGTGAAAATAGTTACCCTCCTTATCATCAATGTCAATAAGCTTACCCCGCTTCTAAGAGATGCGATTAAATGTTTTTTCAGACCATATTTTGAGTGGCACCCCTTCAACTTCCACCAAGCAATCCTTCCGTTAATGAAGAAGTCATTTTTGGCGGGCCGCATTTCAGAAAACCAGGAGCATGCACTCACATTCACATTAAAAGCATCTCTAGTATTAATGCTGGAAAACTCTAAAAGTATCCAAAGTTCACGCAAATACCGAATACTAATGTCAACAAAGCCTTCATTCATTAAGGCATTCTTGATATTCAATAAGGAAGAAAATTACTTCATCCTACCCATCAATGCAGCCGAATCTTTGTTGAGTACACAGTCATCCTTAATCACTATTGCAGGACAAGCATCACTAACATCTTTCAACATATTAACAAAAGACCAATCTTTGGTAGAAGACCCCTCATGATCTCTAGTTATGTGAATATTTTTCTTAGGACCATACTCAGTGTTTTTCTTCTCATGTCCATCCAAAGGGATTGGGTGAAATCTAACAACGTTAGCATGGAGCTTAAGACGACCAACCCATATCGTGCATAAATTGTTAACCAGTCGTTCAACACTGAAAACATTGATAAATCGAACAAACCCAAAACTCTTACCTCCCTTTGATCTCTTCACAGGAATGAAAGAGTCTATAATATGACCATATTTCCGACACGTGCCGAACAAATCTTTAGCAGAAAAAGATTCAGGGAAATCCGTAACGAAAATAGAAGTGGAAATCTTGGAGACATCATCCTCTTTGGAACGAAAGCTGCCCATTAAATAAATGAAAACGATATCACAGAAACCCTAAATTAAAAACCCTAAAAAAGCAATAAAAAACCCCTAGAAAACACGTCGAATTAATTAAAGAGGCAAACAAAGCAATCAAACAAGGAGACATTGAACTCCCGGTTATTGTTGATGTAACAACCCATTTGTTACGATGGAATGCTACAGTAAAATATGGCGTGTCATCAAAGCATTCAAGGTAAATGTCTAAACATTCATGACCATAAATAGAAATACCAGAATCAAACATCGGTAGTCTAAGTAACTCACACAGAAGCAATATTACGTACTTTAAATTAAAGGACTAAACAATGTCCAAATGAAGTAAAGTATGAAAAGTAGGAATAAATGCATAAGGTAAAAGAGGCTGGATAACTTCCATCCGAATGCACATACTCTGGAGATCCTACTTACGACCTTGGGTACTTACCGTTTGGGAACATGGAAATGAAAAACGGCTTAGCATAACGCTCAGTGCACGGATATATAGCATAACGTAAAGACATAAAGGAATGAAAGCATATAAAGCATGAATTGCAGCGGAAATGAATAAGTCCTGGGAAAACATAGATGTATGTCATGTTTACTGGTTTTAGTTCTAAAATAATAGCTTATGTTACTTAAGAAAATCTGTATTAGTTTAATATACCAAAAGCCAATACAGGTCATGAGGTCAACAACGTACATGAATACTTGAAGGGGTGACCTCATCATGCAAATTAGAGGGGATGCCTCTAATTAATTGGTACTGGGTAGGAGGGATCAGCTCCTTGTGAAGGATGCAAGGCACACACCACATTCACCATGAAATCCTGACTGAAACTAAACCGAGGATGCACCCATACGCCCCACATGATAATAATAATATAATAATGACCAAATAACTGAGATGGACGCCACGAGCTATCACTCCGCCATGGTGAAGTCATAACACTGGTGCCTCCGGTGTTATGGTTATGGTACCTCCATAACTAGGTGAAAATGATCATGCATGTATATGGCTAAGGTAACTAATAAAACATAAGCATTTAATTTGTAACTACTGGGGAAAACAGTTGGCTGCATACGGGAAATCCTAATAAAGGAAGAGGTTGTCCTTACTAAAAGACGGGAAATCTGTACCTTGTGTCCAGTTGAAGCTAACGGAAACGCTGAAGAACCTACTCCGCCTTGATGGATAATACAACATAAGAATGGGAACGTGTATGAGTTGTCTGAATTACATGTGTTTTACTGGTTTTGTGTGTTATTAGCTTGTTATACTTATTCTGTCATGTTTTAGTGTTTAACTGTGTTATCTTTAGTTATACTGATGTTCTGTAGTGTATTATGCATGTACTAGTGTATTATAATACATGTATGTAATACTAAGTAACTTTCTAAAAATAGCAAGTTTTCATAAATAGTAAGTTTCCAAAAATAGTAAGTTTCCATAATTAGAATAAGCTGAATTATATTATCAAGTAAAGTTTATTTAGTATAATACAAGTCATAGTTTAAAGATTATAGCTTATTAATTAAATAACTTGGTTAATTAATTAAACTATACATTATAGGAATTTAATTAAAATACATGTTTTAATTAAATTAAGCTAAGTAAAATACTTTAGGTTATAAATGAAATTTTAATATTTAACCTAAGTTATGAATTTAATTAAATTAAATAGTCTAGGAAATAATTTAATTAAACATATTTTCTTATTTTAATATTTTCCCGAATCTCGAACCCGTGTTTAAAATTAACCCAAGCCCGTACCCGTGTCATACATATAAGCCGAGCCAAACACCCTTGACAGTGGATACCCGGCCTAGCCGGTTTCCACTGTCCGAGTGGTTTTATTCACTGCCGAGCCACGGCTAACCGCCGCCCGAGCCCGGTACACACCGGTTCACAGCTGGTTCCCACCAGTTATGACCGGTTCCCACTATTTTGTTGTTCGGTCCCCACTGCCTGAAACAAAGTCCCACCGAGACCCTATTGGTCTCGGTTGACATGAAATCAAACCAAAACACACATCCCCGACTCGTGGTCGGGTCCCCTGGCCTGCGTTCGAACCAAACGAACCCCACACCGAGACCTTGAGGTCTCGGCTGGGCAAAACAAACACCACCGAGAGCTTCATTGCTCTCGGTTTGGGGCTCGACCGAATAATGCAACACCAAATACCCCCCTTAATTCATGTTTTTAATTAATCCCACATGTTTCTTGATTTGTTTTTAAGATTAATTAAATAATAATCATGAATTCATAAAAGAATTAAAAAGAAAAGGATTGTTTGATTATACCGAACTCGTGGAAGAAAAGGTTATGATCACGAACGCGTACATTCAAAAATCAACTAGCAAAATTCGTCCCGAACACCCCTTTGGGTTGATGGTAGCCAACGGCAAAGAGAGGAGAGGAGGCAAGGTTTCTTAATTTTTGTGTAACCTAAAATTATGATGAAAACTTCCCTGGAGTTTTTGTTTACATGGTTTTAATTTGGTCATGGGCCAAAGCCGATCTTTCTCCTTTCTTTTGTCTTTATCCGCGACACATGGGGCCCACAAGGGAAAACCCGAAGCTTTTATTAAGTTAAACTATATTCGTGTTCGTTCATGTTTACTTATCGTGGATTTTATATGTTGTGATCGTCATACATTTATAATATATACGTAAGTACATGTTACTTAATATCATGACACGTGAATTATACTATAAATGGAAAGTTTTAATTTTATCGTAATTTCGTGTATTTACTGTTCACGTGTATTGTTCATGGTATTTTAATGTGGGATTTGCAACTCTTCTCCTCTAAAAGAACAATTCGTCCTCGAATTGGAGAAAACATAAACTGGGAGAAACATACCCGAATCAGAACTGGAAATAAGGGTATGAAGCCCGTATAGACTCCTCTGTCTCCCAAGTGGCTTCCCGCTCAGGATGATCCCTCCAAAGGATTTTGAGGAAAGGGTTCGTCTTCCTTCGCATGACACGATCTTGTCGTTCAAGAACTCTTTCGGGTTCTTCGACATATGAAAGATACTCTCGAATCTGATCAAGCGGATACTGGACAAGATGAACTGGATGATAGTTGTATCCTCTGAGTAAGGACACATGGAACACGTTGTGAACGTGTGATTGCTGAGGCGGTAACGCTAAATGATATGACACTTCACCAACGCATTCTATGATGTCGAACGGTCCGATGAAGCGAGGACTGAGCTTCCCTCTGATTTCAAAATGTTTTACTCCTCGTGCAGGTGATACCTTGAGGAAAACGTGATCACCTACGTTGATAGATACATCTCTACGACGTTTATCAGCATAGCTCTTCTGGCGAGCACGAGCCTCCTGAATCTTCGCCTTGGCGACAACGACCTTATCATTGGTCACCTCAATCATCTCTGGACTCTCAAGCAGTCGTTCGCCCACCTGATCCCAGCAGATTGGGGTGCGACACTTCCTACCATACAACATCTCAAAAGGAGCACACTTGATGCTAGTGTGTCTGCTATTGTTGTATGCAAACTCCACTAGATAGATATAATCATCCCAGCTTCCTGACTACTCTAGAGCACACGCCCGCAACATGTCCTCCAATGTTCAAATGGTATGTTCCAACTGTCCGTCAGTTTGAGGATGAATGGCAGTGCTGAGCTTGAGTCTGGTGCCCCAAGCTTTCTTCAGACTCTACCAGAAACGTGATGTCAAACGAGGATCTCTGTCAGAGATGATTTCTGATGGAGTACCACGCAGTCTCATGATCTCCTTCTGAAAGTGTCTTCTAATTTGCTGACCGGATGCTCCTTTCGAATCGGCAGAAAATGAGCAGATTTAGTCACTCTATCAACAATAACCCAGATGGCGTCGTTCTTCCTCTGAGTCACATGAAGACTAGTAACAAAATCCAAGGAGATTTTGTCTCACTTCCATGCTGAAATATCTAATGGTTGTACTAAACCACTAGCTCGCTGGTGTTCGATCTTAACCTGTTGGCAGATCATACATTAAGAACGAAGGTGGCAACATCCTGCTTCATACCACTCTACCAAATATTATGCTTGATGTCGTGGTACATCTTGGTAGAACCAGAATGTATGGTAAATGGAGAGCTGTGAGCTTCAGTCGGCACAGCTTCCCTGAGTGTAGAGTCATCAGGAACCACTAGTCTAGTGCCCTGCCATAAGATACCGTCATTATCAACACGAAACTTCGTCTGCTGATCAAGGTTCTAAATGATAGCTCAAATCTCACCATCGTCCTTCTGAGCTTCCTTGATCCTAGAATGTAAGTCTGGTTCCACTCTAAGATTCGCCCAGTAAACGTGTTGTCCTCGTACGCAAAACTTAATATCAGTCATCTCTAGGTCACGGATGATATCCTTCGCAATCCAGATGCCAGCAATCATACCCGACCTTCAGCTTATGTAATATGATTCTCCATAAAAATAATGTCTCCAGTTCTTCAATGCAAAAACAACTGCTGCAAGCTCCAAATCGTGAGTAGGATAGTTTTCTTCATAAGGTTTCAGCTGTCGTGATGCATATGCAACAACCTTCCCATGTTGCATGAGAACGCAGCCTAAACCCTTTCCTGAAGCGTCACTATATATCTGAAATCCACCTAAGCCAGATTGGAGAGTAAGAATAGGTGCAGTCACTAACTTCTTCTTAAGATCTTCAAAGCTCTTCTCTCGCTCTTCCGTCTAGACGAATTTCTCTCCTTTCCTCATCAGCTTAGTCAAAGGTAAGGCTAACCGTGAAAAGTTCTCGACAAACCTGCGGTAGTAGCCAGCTAAACCCAGAAAACTTCTGACCTCAGTTGCAAATGTAGGTCTCGGCCAGTTGGTGATAGCTTCAACCTTTGCAGGATCCATGGTGATCCTCTCTGTAGATACAATATGGCCCAGAAATGCCACCTTGCTTAACCAGAACTCACATTTGGAGAACTTGGCATACAGCTGCTTCTTACGAAGAATATGCAAGACTGTACGAAGGTGTTCCTCAGGTTCCTCCTTGGATTTGGAGAAAATCAGGATGTCATCAATGAACACGATAACGAACTTGTCCAGAAACTCATAGAAGACACGGTTCATCAAATCCATGAAGACTATTGGTGCATTTGTGAGTCTGAACGGCATGACTACGAACTCGTAGTGCCCATAATGTGTACAGAAAGCAGTCTTAGAGATATCCTGCTCCTTGACCCATAACTGATGGTAGCCGGACCTCAGATCGATTTTGGAGAAATACTTGGTGCCCTGAAGTTGATCGAAAAGGTCATCAATTCATGGCAAAGGATAACGATTCCTGATCGTGATCTTGATCAGCTCAGGATAGTCTATACACAAATGCATGATGTCGTCTTTCTTCTTCATGAGCAGTACCGGTGCACCCCATGGCGATGCCCTGGGACGGATGAAACCTCGTTCCAGAAGTTCCTGCAACTGATCTTTAGTTCTTTAAGCTCTATAGAAGCCATGCGATAAGGAGCTTTGGAAATTGGCTTTGCACCTAGGATGAGCTCAATTCCAAACTCGACTTCACGAACAGGTGGTATGCCCGGAAGTTCATCAGGAAATTCTGACACAATAGGCTGATCTTGGATCGATGGAGACTCGGCAGTAATGTCATGAATATTGGCTATGAAGCCCTGACAGCCGTGTGATAATAAAGCACGCGCCTCCATGGATGAAATAATTTGTACCGACCTCCTTGGCATAAATCCACTGTGTATGTACTCTAGAGATTTAACATCACCAAAGATAACCCGATAAGTGTGGCAGCCAATCCTAAAATCAAGTCAAAATCGCACATGTCCAAAGGAAGTGCGTCGACTCTGCGGATCTTATCATCAAATTCAAGGGGAAGATCTCTATACACCTGAGTGATTCGTACAGAGTCCCTAAGCAGCGTGGAAATGCATAAGTCATTATCTAATGGCATAGGGGAAATCCTAACACGTACATCAAAAGTGGGAATATGACTGAATGAGTCGCTCTAGTATCAAATAGAACACATGCTGCCAATCCATTCATAAAGAGATTTTCGGTGATGGTACCTGAAGTCTTTTTCGCCTGGTCTCTAGTAGTAGTGAACACGCGACCAGAAGTAGGAGGTGGCTTAGAGTCGGCATGTCCAGAGGTGCCTTCTATCTCACTATGGCGACAGTCCTTCTGCTGATGGCCTTGTTGGCCACACTTGAAACAACCACCAGTACCTTGGTGACAAACACCAGAGTGTCTACGCGAACAAGTAGGACAGATAGGATGCGTGAATCCTCCAGCAGGCGTCCTAGTTATCTGAGAGCCTGTTTCAGGATTACATGCATGAGACATGATCGTGGAACATAAGCATGAATACATAGAAGGTTTAAAAATTACCAGATGAGGTTGAATGGTTAGGCTGTGAACTTCTACGGTCCTGATCCCTGCCGTTGTTATTGTTCCTGAATTAAAATCGTTGGAGTGTCAGAATACCATAACTTAAGATAGTTTAACATGAAAAGAAGGTTAATGTAGAGACATGATTTTGTTCGAGTTATTAGAGTTGTTACAGTAATTATCATTACTGTCACGCCTCTTAGAACCAGAACGGTCGTTGGTCTGACCGTTTCCCTTAGATGTTTGTTACTGAACGGTCGCAGGCTTACGGTCGTCAGTCTTCTGCCTAGAATATAAAGTTGAATAGAGGATGATATGAAAATGAAAATACTGATGGAAATGAGTGGTTTACAATTGGTGGTTGAAGATACCTCTTCACTGCTCTGTCATCACCAAACTCCTCTCGTTCTTGAAGCATCTCAAGCTTACAGGCTGCATCGGCCACCTGTGCTACTATAGTGAACGTAGCACAAACCAAACTGTTGGCAACCAAAGTGCGAAGATCCCAGTAAAACTTCTCAGCTTTCTCCTCAGCAGTACCATCTGCTGCTCCCAAGAAACCAGCCAAACGGAAAAACCTCTGCATGAATTCGTTGATATTCTCCCCAGCAACCTATCGGATATTATGATAATCCCGCTTAAGCTTCTCCTGTTCAGCATGTGGAAAGTACTGGTTAAGGAAGAGCTCCTTAAACTGGTCCCATGTCAAAAGTGCAACCCAATTATCACCACCATTGGACTGCTTGACAGACTTCCACCACTGCAGCACATCACCTTCAAAATTATAGCAAGCCAGTCTTGCCTTGAAAACGTCGTCACAACCCGTCGCATCGAATATCTTCTCTATGTGAGAAATCCAAGCCTCAGCCTCATTGGGGCTGTCAGTCTGCTCAAACGAACGGGGTCGCTGTTTGTTGAATCGCTCCAACCAAGTCATAAGAGTAACAGGTGGTGGTGCAGGAGGATTATTGTTGTTGTAGTGGTTTTCAGGATGAGGGCCAAATTGAACGCCCGAGCTTGAATTTCAGCATGAACTTCGTCCTTGATTTCATTGTGAAGTTAGGGAAGGATGGCTTGCAGAGCTGCATTGATAGCTGCAGCTAACTCTTGAGCATTGCGTGTGTTCAACATCCGACAATTTAAAGACAAAATGCTACATAAATGATAGGTCTGAAACGAGATAAACATAAATTGTATGAACAATGTATAAATTAATGAAGCAGTTTATAATGCATGAAACAGTGTAGCATGCATGATGCGGTCTATAAAAACTTTTATATGTGTGAGGGTAAACGCCTATGGTCAGTTCACCCAAAACAAAAGACATAGCGAGGGACGCCTATGGGTCGGTCCTAAAGTTAAAAGTTTCGATAAAAGCACATGCGACTAAATAGGGCCAGTCCTGTACCAACCATTACCTAGTCATAAACCAGCGACAATGATATGAATGCATGAAATGAAATGAAAATAAATGACTGCCTAAAAACCAACTATCAGTTTTAGGAAGACGCTGGTGACTACCCATAAGTCACAGGTCATGTTTTACAGAGCTACAGGTTGAAACCTTGGCTCTGATACCATAATTGAAATACCCCTTTTGTTAAGATAGAATGCTACAGTAAAATATGGCGTGCCATCAAAGCATGCAAGGTAAATTTCTAAACATTCATGACCATAAATAGAAATACCAAAATTAATCATTGGTAGTCTAAGTAACTCACACACAAGTAATATTATCTACTGTAAATTAAAGGACTAAACAATGTCCAAATGAAGTAAATTATGAAAAGTAGGAATAAATGCATAAGGTAAAAGAGGCTGGATAGCTTCCAACCGAATGCACATACTCTGGAGATCCTACTTGCGACCTTGGTTACCTGCCATTTGGGAACATGGAAATGGAAAACGGCTGAGCATAACGCTCAATGCACGGATATATAGCATAACGTAAAGACATAAAGGAATGAAAGCATATAAAGCATATAAACCATGAATTGCAGCGGAAATAAATAAGTCTTGGGAACCTAGATGTATGTCATGTTTACTGGTTTTATTTCTGAAAACATATCTTATGTTACTTAAGAAAATCTATATTAGTTTAATATACCAAAAGCTAATATTGGTCATGAGGTCAAAACATGCATGAATACTTGGAGGGGTGACCCCGTCATGCAAATTAGAGGGGATGCCTCTAATTAATTGGTAATGGGTAGGAGGGATCGGATCCTTGTGAAGGATGCAAGGCACACACCACATTCACCATGAATCGCTGACTGAAACTGAATCTAGGATGCACCCATATGCCCCACATGATAATAATAATATAATAATGGCCAAATAACTGAAAGGGACGCCACGAGCTATCACTCTGCCATGGTGAAGTCATAACACCGATGCCTCCGGTGTTATGGTTATGGTACCTCCATAACTAGGTGAAACTGATCATACATGTATATGGCTAAGGTAACTAATAAAACATAAGCATTTAATCTGTAACTACTGGGGAAAATAGTTGGCTGCATATTGGAAATCCTAATAAAGGAAGAGGTTGTCCTTACTGAAGGACGGGAAATCCGTACCTTGTGTCCAGTTGAAGCTAACAGAAACGCTGAAGAACCTACTCAGCATTGACGGATAATACTACATAATAATGGGAACGTGTATGAGTTGTCTGAATTACATGTGTTTTACTGGTTCTGTGTGTTATTAGCGTGTTATACTTATTTTGTCATGTTTTAGTGTTTTACTGTGTTATCTGTAGTTATACTAATGTTCTGTAGTGTATTATGCATGTACTAGTGTTTTATAATACTTGTATTGTAATAATAAGTAACTTTCTAAAAATAGTAGGTTTCCATAAATAGTAAGTTTCCAAAAATAGAAAGTTTCCAAAAATAGTAAGTTTCTTAATTAGAAATAAGTTGAATTATAATATCAAGTAAAGTTTATTTAGTATAATACAAGTGATGGTTTAAAGATTATAGCTTATTAATTAAATAACTTGGTTAATTACTTAAACTATACATTATAGGAATTTAATTAAAATACATATTTTAATTAAATTAAGCTAAGTAAAATACTTTAGGTTATACATGAAATATTAATTTTAATATTTCACCTAAGTCATGAATTTTCATAAATTAAATAGTCTAGAAAATAATTTAATTAAACATATTTTCTGATTTTAATATTTTCCCAAATCCGGAACCCGTGTTTTAAAATTA